>CAUYON010151588.1:0-25865 GCA_963573935.1 Arctocebus calabarensis | reverse complement strand
ATGGTTTATGTGTGCACCGTGAGTGAGCTCAGGCTGGAGGGTTAGGGACCACCTGGGGTACTGATGGTTTATGTGTGCACCGTGAGTGAGCTCAGGCTGGAGGGTTAGGGACCACCTGAGGTACTGACTGGCCACGGTTGGTTATTTCTTCTTTAGTGTTACAGCTCTGGAAGTGCACATAAATGCATCTCCAGTCTCCAGTACAATTTTGGGACATAGTACCAACTTAATAAATATTTTTTGGATTAGTTAATGGAGAATAGTCAAAACATTCACATTCGAAATCTGTACAAAATATCAACAGCAGCATGTCGGATATCTTTCGAGCAGCATGAGCCGTGTCATAGTTCCTTCCCAGCTCTCAACACACTTCACTGAAAATAGGAAAAAAGATTTCTCTGGGCTTTCTTCTGTTCCTCCCTTTCTCTGGAGTGGGAGCCAAAGAGAGTTCCATTCCATCCAGCATGTAGTGCACAGATGGTGAGTTTTTTGTGATGTTTATCATTAAAAAATATTTAATAAGGATGTAACATTCTCAAGATAACTGTGTTAGACAAAACAAAGGGTATAAGAACCTCAGGTTCTTCTCAGGCAAGTTATTTTGCCAATAAAAAATACTCTCGATATTTCCCCCCATAAATATTTAAATTTATTATTTATTTATTTATTATTATTTTTTTCTTTTCAAGATAGAGCCTCAAGCTGTCACCCTGGAGGGTGATAGAGTGCGTGGCATCACAGCTCACAGCAACCTCCAATTCCTGGGCTCAAGCCAGTTTCTTGACTCTGCCTCCCAAGTAGCTGGGACTACAGGCGCCTGCCACAACGCCCGGCCATTTTTTGGTTGCAGCCATCATTGTTGTTTGGCGGGCCCGGGCTGGATTCGAACCTGCCAGCTCAGGTGTACATGGCTGGCGCCTTAGCCTGTTGAGCCACAGGCACCGAGCCTAAATTTATTATTTAAATTTTTGCACCTAAATTACTCCTCCTAATTTCTTCGTTTCCATTCTTAGGACGCAGCCACTTTCATCATTTTTGCTGTTATTTTTGGTAATTACTACCGTATTTCTATGTCACATACTTTTTATGTACTGCCTTCAATCTGTAATAGACTTGAATTTAGTTCTTATAATCTTCTTCCACTACATAGAATCACAAACATACCTTCTCTTGTTATGTCAGTATGATTATATCAAAATTTTTGTTAAAATCAGTATTCAGATCGTACATTCCTATTTTATATGTATTTTCCCCCTGCTGAGCCTTGGATTGTCCTATGATATCAATTTATCTTTTATAAAACGGTCTTCATTTTCCTGGATTTACTGAGCATGTATTTCGACTTTCTTAGATTTGGGGTCTGCCTGTCAATGATGCGTCCTCACACGCTCTCCCTGGATGCTGCCCTGTCGATGCCTTTAACACATCAGGAGACCTGGAATGGCATCTTTTTCCCGGAGGTTCCTCTCCTGGTCCGCCCTGTCCGCTGTTCTCACCAGGACACGTGTCTCTCTGCAGGTGTGGAGGCGACTACTGCTCTGATGACCCTCCAGCGATTCTCTTTCCCTCTCCACCCCTGCTTTCTGGATGCATGCTTTCGTCTTTGTTTGTTCTTTCCTGACAAATGGTGCGTTCAGAGGAAACAAGTCTGAGACCTGGTATGTCTGCAAGCATTTGACTCCACCCTTGTACTTGACTGTGGTCAGCTGGATGCAGAATTCTACGTCGGAAAATTTCTTCCCTCGCAATTTCAAAGGATTGCTCTATTTTTACGGCTGTGGAACAGAGTGGTATTACTGCTGAAAAATCAGATTCTCACTTCTTTTGTTCATGAACCTGTATTTTTTTTCTTAGTAAAAGCTTGTAGCACTTCCCTTTATCCCCAGTTTCTCGATTTCATGAATTAGGCCCTTCCTATCAGGTCCTGCGTGCCTTTCAGAGCGGGGAGACTTTTACAGAGTCTGTCTCATTTTCCTTTCTTCTTCATACTCAGCAGATATTGGAGATTCTGGCTGAGCGTTCATGTATTTTTTCTCTTCTGTTTTCCGCCCCTTATTGTTCTTTTGTCTACGATTTTCTCAACTTTCTCTTTCAGTCTCTATATAGAGTTCCTCACTCTACTATGGAATCTTAAATTCCTGGAGCTGTTTTGATTTTCTGCGTGTTTTTTCTCTCCACATGCACATATTCCATGGATAAAATTTTTGTTATATTTCTAGGTTATTAGCAATATTTGTTTGTTTTTCATTTTTCAGGTATCTGACTCAGATTTGTTTCCCCATAAATGTCTGTCTTCCTCTTTGTTTCAGCCTCTTTCTTTCCTATTTGGGTTTCCCTAGTGGCACTGCGACTGAGCTGCTGGCATCTCAGATGCTGCTGGGGGGCAGCCTGGAAGCTCCGCTGGCCGGGAGGCTACGGTTGGGCCCACCTTTTCATTAACCTGGAGTATTCACTGGGAAATCCACAACTCTCAAAACCGCTAATCAGTGCTGTTGAACAGATCCCTTTCCCAGAAGGAAACTCTCTGCTGGCTGCTCAGGTGGGAGCTGGGCCCGGCGTGCTCAGCCGGTGTGTCTGCAGCATCTTAGCAGCGTCACCACCAGTAACTCTCACTCAACCCTTCTGCGTCTTGGTGGCACCTGTGACCCTGTGTCTTGGGGCCAGTGCTCTCAGAGTCTGGAGTCTTGTGTTTCCAACTCCTCAGAGAGTAAACTTCCATTTGTCTGTCAGTGGGGAAATGCCAGTGGGGACTGATCACATTTTTTTTTTTTCCGAGACAGAGTCTCCAGTGGTCACCCTGGGTTGAGTGCTGTGGCATCACAGCTCACAGCAACCTCGAATTCCTGGGCTTAAGCAATTCTCTTGCCTCAGCCTCCCAAGTAGCTGGGACTACAAGCACCTGCCACAATGCCTATTTTTTGGCCTGGGCTGGATTTGAACTTGTCAGCTCTGGTATATGTGGCTGGTGCCCTAGCAGCCTGAGCTCCAGGCACTGAGCCAGGACTGATTGGATTTTTACATAATTCCCACCAGTTGTGTTGTGTCCAACTTCATGTCCAGCAGGACCTGGAATCTCCATCTCTATGGGTCTACACTCTTTTGTCCCAGAGCTGTGATTTCACTGGAGTTGTGAATAAGATAAAACTTATGCCTACTTTTCCATGTTCTGCCAAGGGCGATGCACACTCATGCATTTTTGTTGAAAATAGTGTCGTTACAACCTAAGTGTTAATACTTGGGAGGCATTCTCTCTTGGTTTTCAGTCAGCAAAGTAATCCAGGTACTTATATTAAGATGGCTTAGTTAGGTAATTTTTTTTAGGTATACATGGATTATTTACTTTATTTTAAATATTTACATTATTAAGAATATTTTGTTTGGGGAAAATAAATAGCAGAACTTTTTAAAACATAAATTTTAAAAACCTGAGAAATGTATAGTATTCATCTTTTGGAAACTAGAATGTTTTGCTAGAAAAAGAATATTGTTTCTTTCCTATAATAGCAGTTGGTGGTTTAGAATATCCACCTGCCATAATAATTACTAATTTCTAGCAGCTGAGGTAAAGTTAGGAAGTAATTCAAACTTTAAGTCCAAAATTCTCTTGGACTACTCTTTGGAAATTAGAATATGAAACGAATGTATTCCATTTGACAATTTACCTCAGAGGAATTTTTGTTCAAAGTGTTCTTTATTCTGGAAGTACCTATGAGATAAACCATCTTGTTACATTATGTAATAATAAACATAATCTATTTATGTTTAGGAGTATGCAACTCCTAAGCATAATTTAGGGAGCACATTTTCAAATTAGAAAACCAATAACCCGACTATTCTTTTAAAGTTCATTACTGCATAAGGGTTAATGAGTTGGACTCTGGAACCTACCGCCCAGGTTCAAATACTTAAAAGCTGCTAAGTAGCTGGGCAAGGTCTGTGGTATTTGTTTCTTTGTTATCTTTTGTATGTTGTAAGGAGAATAATAAAGCAGAAGCTTGTTGTGAGGATTATGTTAGTAGATGTAGATCACTTGTAATAGTGCTTAGAATGTTGCAGCTATTATGTCAGTTTTGACATTAGTGTACTAAAAATATAGCTCTGGAGATGAACACGCTGCAAAACATTGTTTTTTTTTGCTATCAGAAAACAGCTGCATTTGTTTTGATTTTGCAATTTTTCTTTATATTTTTAATGAGGCAAAAAATCTTCACCTGTTAAAGGCTGTTCCATTTCCCTTTCAGGGTGGCCGTTTGGAAGCGCGATGTGCAAGATCAGCGGGCTGGTCCAGGGGGTGTCCGTCGCAGCCTCAGTCTTCACTTTGGTCGCAATAGCTGTGGACAGGTGAGTCAGCGCCAAAATCTGCATCTACAAAAAGGGCATGTCTGTGACCAATCCACCAGGGAAATACATAACCTGCTAAATTTGGACACATATCTCCCAAATTAATAACATCTACCTTTTTAAGAGTAAAGGGCATACCTAGTAAAGGTTGAGTGACAAGCAAATAAATTTTTGAATTTTCCATATTTTAAAATTAAATATGGAAAATGTTAATGATTTTTAAATATTTAAAAAGAAAGGGTAAGCTTTGTTTTGAAACTATTTAAAATTAAATTTTAATAATTAGAGATGGTACAGTTTTTTACTGTTTTTCGTACTAGAATCTACAATTTTCTCATGGTAGAAATGCAAATGTGATGAAATAAATCTTATTTTTTCACTTAATTTCAAATAAATGACATCTTAAATTTCATTCACATTTTGTGATTCTAAGTCATTCTTATCCATTCATATGTTTACACATATGTGTAAACTCTCACACATTGTTGAGAGTTTACGTTATACCAGGTACTGAGCTGGTTGTGTAGCATGGAAACAAATTAGATGAAGTGCTGCAAAATTAGAAAGTGTACAGTCTGGTGGAGCAGACAGACGTACTAACAAATGTTTACAGATGATGCTTTCGGCTGGGAACCACTGCATCACAGCTCTTATCAGGACAGGGAGTGGTGGGGTCGCAGAAGAGGTCAAGACTCTTCTAAATCTTGAGGGATCAGAAATTTACCATGGTAAGAAATGGGAGAAAAGGTATCCCTTAAGATAAACATGTGCAAAGGGCTTGTCCAGAGAAGCACCTGGTCAGGTCAGCTGGAACAGGGAAGGTGGAGCAGCGCAGAGGCCACTGGAGGAGGCCAGGGCTGGGTTTCAGTGGCTTAAAATCTCCCATTTTAAGGAGGGTAAGCTTCATTTTGAAAACAACAGGAAGCTACAACGTCTTTTCAACAGGGGAATCATGACTAGTTTTCATTTTAGAAAAACTAGCAACAAATGAAAGGGACAGGAGGAGTGTGAGATCAGTGGTAAGGAGGGCAGTGGAGAGACCTCTGGAGGAGGACGGCGTCTACGAGAGCAGGGCTGTGAGGGAGAAGAGATATTCGAGAGTCCAACTAAGCAATGGCCTAGAAGACTTCTCCCCACGGTGTCTGGTCTGATAAAGGAAACAACTGACCAATAATATTTTGTGTGTGCTGTGCTGTGTGTGTGTATAAAGAGAAACCAAGAACAAGGTTAAAGTTATAAAATGCAATGAGCTTGCTGAATAACTCAGTAGATTGTATTTTAATATTGATCTACCATTCACATCATTATTTACATAATGTTTCAATCTATTTCTAGAACCTAGTTTATAGGTAAATAGAATTTAAACATATGCTCATCACCATATGCCAAAGATACAAGGTTTACCTTAAAATTTGGAGATTAATCATATCTAAAGTTACTACTTCCTGTTACTACTATTGTTGGCCAAGAAGACACAATAGACCAGACTGCAATGCAGGGAGAATGGTGTCTATCAGGTCTCAATTGCAATTTGAGAGACACGGATTTGGCTGGAAGCCATAATGTGTTGTGGGAGTTAGGATTGTTAAAAGGACACTGCAGGTGTGAAAGTCGTTTTGAAAGAGTTATCATTGGTGGAGGAGGCTGGCTGAGCACACCAACCACTCATGGGTGTTATCATTCACGACATTCAGCTGGGGACGCTCAGCTGTCTTCTAGGATGTGGTGGTGGTGGTTTAGCCCTATTCAAAGTTTTAAGGCAACTTCCTGTTTTGTGGGGTTGCAGCTCAGACAAATACTCTTTCTCAGAATTGCTTCTCGACTCTGAGAGCTGTGAACCAGAGCGATGCCATTTTGTATATCAGATTTCATACTACTATAGACTATTTTAAAGCCTGAGACCCAGGAAGCCAGTGATGGATCAGTCCAAGGGCAGAAGAAAACTAAAGAAATGTATCAGCTCAGGCTACGCAGCAAGAGGAAAAAAAGAGGGAAAATTTCTTCTTCCATCACCTCTTGTTCTATGCAGGCTCGCGGAAGATGTAATAATGTACACCCACAGTGGGAAGAGAAACCTACCTCATTGAGTCTATTCAAATGCTAATCTCATTCAGAAACACCTTCAAAGGGATGCCAGAAATACTCTACTCTGGGCTCCCCTTGGCCACTCCAGCTGACACACAAATCAACCATCACGGTCCCACATTTGGTGCCGTGGGTGCCCTGCCCGTATCTCCTGCCTGACATCCACCTGCTAGCACGTGTGTCTTTACCTCTGTCTCCCCGTCCAAACTGGAGAAAGCCTCTCTGTTCTCGAGCAGAACAGGCCAGAGCCCCAGAGAGTTAACACCCACAGGAGTAGCTCTCAACTCAGATCTCTTGGGAGCTGATGTAGCCAGGCTTAGCTTTGTCTCCCTCCAGGGGGGATAATTCTGAAACTAAAGGCTTAATTCTCATCCTTACCTACCTACCTTCCTACCCATGCATCGGTTTTTTATACTTTCACTTATTGATTGCTATGTGACAAGCCACCCACTAAATAAACCAACTGGTAGGGTAAAATGACAGTGACATTTATGATGCTCACGAATCTGTGATGGGCACTGACTCAGTCTCTGTTCTGTTGGCATCAGGTGGGGCAAACCCAAGGCTGGCCGAGTACCCCTCACTCCCATGCTGCTGCCTAGACAGGGAAGACTCGGGGGTGGGTGCTGGAAGAATGGGGCTCCTCAGGGACTGACTCTGTCGGGCTCTACACAGGGGCCTCCAGCAGGGGAGCTTCCGGGCACGTGGACAGACACGTTCCACGTCAGTTCAGGGCTCTGAAGGCCTGTGTCCCCAAAGAGCATGACAGCAAAAGTCAGGTAGCATCTTTAAGGTCTAAATGCTCTTTTTATTCTTTTTAATTTGAAAAGGGGTCCAAATGTTTTTGTTACGTAGATACCTTGTACAATGCTTAAGTCAGGGCTTTTAGTGTGCCCACCAATTCATGAGAGGATAAAGCAAATTCACACACACAGACACACACACGCCATGGAGCACTATTGCGCCACAGAAAGGAATTAAACGTCATCGTGTGCAGTGACTTGGATGCACGGCCTTTCTCTCTCAAATTACACTCAAAGGCTTCCTGTAAGGTTGGCTGTTCTCAAAAGCCAAGTAAAAAAGAAAAAACACCTCTCAAACCTATTTCTCCTGAGTTTCACACATATGGTCAAAGTGCTCCTGGGATAACTTCCCCAGCACATCAGCAACGTGGATTTCAGAACTGCCCTCATCATCTTCACTCTCACAGGAACAGAACAGCAGCAGCCGCTTCTCTTGTGCTCCCCACATGAAGGAATGGCCGGGTCACTCACCCACTGCAAGTGAAAAGCCTGAGCTTCATTCTGGAATCCCCCTTCTATGTTCTCACTCTCCTTGGTCACTTAAGACATTGAGATTGTCTAGACACTGGCCTGGCTCTTCAGTCAAGCCAACCTCCCATCGTATTCCTCAGAGCAGCCCATGTCAGCTTCTTGAATTGTGAAAGTGACCCTTCCCTTAACCATGTAAAATCCTTCAATGAATACAAACCAATGTTTTAATTCACATCCCTGTATGGATAAAGTCTAAACCAGTGGTTCTCAACCTGTGGGTCACGACCCCTTTGTAACAATGAAAATACATCCTGCATCTCAGATATTTACATTATGATTCATAATAGTAGCAAAATGACAGTTATGAAGGAGCAACAAAAATAATTTTATGTTTGGGGGTCACCACAAAATGAGGAACTGTATTAAAGGGTTGCAGCATTAGGAAGGTTGAGAACCACTAGTCTAAACTCTTTAATATAACTTTAGTAATTATTACACATTTAGTATTTCCATTGGCTATTTCTCAATAGGAACCAATCTCTATCTTGTTCATTTCTGCCTGCTTGAACACACACACACTCACTCACTCATATATATGTGAGGGCTCTCTGGGAAGTGTCCAGCCATTGTTAATACTACTTTTTATAGTATTATAAAAAGCCTGCCTGGATACTTTGCCTGGATGCCTGGATACTTTGCTGACAGCCCTTGTATATTTGTTTAATGAATAAATTAAAAAGTAATATTAGAACACCCCCCTCATGCTCTATAAACGAATAAAACACCTAAAATTGCGCCTATGAAATTACCCATAACTGAAGGGTGGGTGAATGGGGGAGTCACTTGCTATAGGACTGGGGCACTGGAGTTTAAGTGGAGATACCTTGCTGACAAAGAGTGACAGAGATGGACATTGGGCAGAGCCCAGCTAACTAACCATTCTCTGCTACTCAGCCACTTATAGCTCTAAATGTTCTTATCTTCAGATCTGGAAAGTAACAATTTTCATAACATTTCAGTCTAAAAGTCAAAGAAAATTAAACAGGTGATAGTATTTTTAAAAAATATAAAATGTTATATACAGACAGTTGCGTAATAATACAATTATAATTAACACAATGAACCTCGTAGTCACAATAACAAGGTGAACAACAACAAATCAGTAGTGAAACAAATCCGGCTTATTCATCTACTTACGCTAAATTTTCATGCTCAGCGGTGGAAGAGGAATGTTGGGAAGGCCATAATCATGATGAAAACCTCAGACCCTTGCAACTGCGAACCCCTTCACCAAAGCACACCAGTAATGCTTTACCAGTTTGCTTGGGTCTGTGGGTTGATGGGGCATGTTGTGTGGTTCTCCTGCTCCCTGCCATATGGGGTCTGTGGAGCTGCTGGGTCTCTCTAGGAGCTAGGGGAGCTGGAAAGAGGCCTTTCTCCGCCTGCCTCTCATCTAATTCCAGCTTTGTGGAAACTTGAAGCTGGCTTTGAGGAGAAAGGTCCAAAAGGACAAGCCCCAGTGTGCAAACTTGCACTGCTTCCTGTTGGCCGGGAGAGTTCCTGGCCAACTGTGCACCACACACCAGCACACTGGAAAGGGCTCAGTGACACTGTCAACCCTCTGCCCCAGTGGGTGGCCCCAGCAGTCTGCGGAGCACACCACAGAGGTCAGAAGCATGAGGGCTGGAGCTGAACCACCTGTGTTAAGATCCTGTGTTTTTATGGGCAAGGTTTTTACCTTTCTAAGCCTGTGTTCCGCCTGGTAAATGGAGAGGCTTAAAGAGACAGTCAGTGCAATCAATAGAATAGGATGTGGAACAGAGTTTTGAATGTTTACATCAACCCAGAGATAGATTAACAAACTGTGGTACATATACACCATGGAGTTCTGTTCAGCTACAAAATGATGGAGACTTTACATCTTTTGTATTGTCCTGGATGGAAAACATTCTTCTTAGTAAGGTATCACAAGAATGGAAAAGCAAATACTCAATACTAATATAAAGCCAGTGGATGATTTAATACATGCCTACATGAGCGGAAAACTCAATTCAATTCAAATTGGGGAGAGGGGAAAGGGGAGAGAGAAGAAAGGGTGCAGGGGGACCGTGGGAGAGGGGAGGAGAGGGAGATGGGTGTGCTCCCACCTGATGGCACCATGTAAGAGTGCACGTGGGACACCTGCTGGGTGTGGGCGCAACTACAACAGGGACCTTACCTAACAAATGCAAACTGTAACCGAATCGTCGGTACCCTCATATTAATCTGAAATTAAACAATACCATGGACAGTAGCACCAAAAATCAATCTCACAAAAGATAATGAAAAAAAATGTTTACACGGAAAACTAAAGATAACAGAAAAAAAATTTAAAGCTAAATAAAGATTTCCCTCTTTTAAAAAAGTAAATGTTTGTATTTAATATATGCTAGTTATTATTACTTTTTGTTATTACTAGTGACAATACAGTCCATTTATTCAAACTGAGTTAAAATTTGTCTCATACATCAATTATCTCTACTCCACTCTATTTTCTACATTTTGAGGGAAGCTGGGTGGGAGGCTTGCGTCTCCTTACATGAACTTGGCCAGAAGCCCCGAGCGGCGCCGGGCTCACATCTGCCCTTGCTTGCAGGTTCCGGAGCGTGGTCTACCCTTTCCAGTCAAAGCTCACCGTGGAGACCGCGGGTGTGGTTCTCGGGGTCATCTGGGTCCTGGCCGTGGCCATCATGTCTCCGTCCGCGGCGATGCTACACGTGCAGGAGGAAAAGCTCTACCGAGTGCGGCTCGACGCGCACAACCGGACGGGCCCGGTGCGCTGGTGCCGGGAAGCCTGGCCGCGCCCGGCCATGCGCAGGGTCTACACCACCGTGCTGCTCGCCAGCGTCTACCTGGCCCCGCTGCTGCTCATCGTGGCGCTGTACGGAGCCATGGGGGTGGCGCTGTCCCGGCGCGGCGCCCCGCAGGCCCGGGAGCGGCGGCCCGCGGCGTCGGGGCAGAAGCGGAGGGCGCTGAAGATGCTTCTGGTGGTGGCGCTGCTCTTCGTGGTCTCCTGGCTGCCGCTGTGGACCCTGATGATGCTGTCGGACTACGCCGAGCTGTCCCCGCGCGCGCGGCGGCTCATCAACGTCTACGCGTACCCGTTCGCGCACTGGCTGGCCTTCGGCAACAGCAGCGTCAACCCCGTCGTCTACGGCTTCTTCAACCGGAACTTCCGCCGCGGCCTCCGGGACGCCCTCCGGCTGCGGCTCTGCCGGCGGCGAGCGCGACCCCAGGAAGCCCGCCCCCTGGGGGCCAGAGGCGGCGTGGGCGAGGGCGCCCGTCCCCGGGCCCCGGAGCCTGCCTTGCAGAACCCAGGCCGGGACGATTCGCTTCGTGGGAAAAGTGCGGAAAACCCCAGCCAGGACTTAGTGATGGAAGAATTGAGGGAAACCACCGACAGCTGCGAGACTTAACAAAAGCTGGTGTGAGCGTCCTAGCTCTACTGTGTGTTACATGCCTAATACTGCTGCTTTTTGTGGCTTTGTATTTCAATGACTTCTAAAAATGTTGCAAAGAAAACATTTACAGAAAGCACTCTCTGGACAAAAAAAACGTAAACTAAAATGCTAAAATGGTCTTATGATCATACCCAATCGAATGGCTGATATAAAATATGCACAATGATCACTCGTGTTTGCCTGAATAAATCCATTTCTAGGGTTCTCAAAGCCTGACCTTTTCCAATTCAAACACTTCCGTATGAGTCACGTCAAGCACCTGTCTGTGTATTTTTTTCCTGCAAATGATGACAGATGAGCAGTGCTTTGCATGTGACATTTTGTCAATTCTCTGTTTGACTTTGGATTTGAAATTTTAGACTCCAGATTTATTCATCTGCTTGTGTTTTTAAAGTGTACTTGGTTTTTAAAGAAGTGCATGTCACATGAAAATCTCGGCCACTGGTCGCCTCTCCTTTGGTGTATCTGGGCTACCCTGGAAGCGGGATGCTGTGGGGCCTCGGGCACTGACCCCACAGGCAGCCTCCCCTCCTGTGAGTTACAACTGCAGCAGCAGCAAAACAGGACGCACATTTGTCTTTAAAAGCTGATTTTTTAAAAGACGAGCAAGTTAGGAGCCTGATAATATTGCTCTATACGTGATATTGTGGATTTAAAAATATTTTTATAAATGAAGTTCATGCCCTGGCTGACCCCACATTTGTACAGGCGCCTGTTCAGGACCCCATCTGACCCCCCTTTTCTAGCAGAATATCTGATATGGAGGAACAAACCCTCTAATAATTCAGCAGTGGGCAGAGAAACGGCACCTTTCTTTTGAAGTGTTTAATCAGAGTTATTTAACAATCATCATAAGACTCCCTTCCATAAAGTGTACGCAGAGTGAGAATAATTGTTTCAAATTTCCAACTGAGCCCAATGGTTAAATCCAGCACCTTGGGCTTAGTGGGTTTGTATTGTTGTTAAGAAATCAGCAGCCCTGGATTCAGCTGTGTCAAAATTATAGTGATAAAAGCTGTAATGCCAGCTTTTATCTTAGGGTGAATTAAGTCCCTAGAAAACTGGGAATTATAACAAAAAGTTTGGTAAATAGAATAAAAATAACGTTCTGTATTTGAAAGTATATTTTTCCACCCAGTTGTGTGGTTTTAGCTAATCAAGCTTTCACTATTGTTTAGATATGTCTTATCCCTATCAAAATTCACATTAAAATTTGGGTTTTTTAAAATTTCAGATTACTATATGTATATAAATGATTAGGTTATATATTTTTGCATCTATTAAGTAAAAGTCCAAGTGGTAGTCGAGGCCTCCACCCGGGAGGTGTGCCATACACCCCTACATTGTGCCGGTTAGGTGAGAGCTCACCAGAGTTCCTGCCTCCTCATTCTCTCTCTCCCTCTCCCTCCCTCCTTCCCCTCTCCACCAACTTGAATTTAATTGATTTTATTTCTTTTGTGGTATGTAGTTGTTCATCTACTAATTTTATATTAGTACTGAGTACGTTAGATGCTTGCTTTTTCATTCTTGTGATACTTAAGAGGATGTTCTCCAAATCCTTCCAGATAAATACAAAAGGTGCAAAGTCTCCGTTGTTTTATGGCGGAAACATAGAGCTCACAAAGCTTCAGATACTTAGTAGCTGAACAGCTCTGCAAAAGTTGCCAACACCCTGTAGAGCACTGTCCTGTCTCTGCAGCCACGGCTGCAATGGGCATGTCCCTGTGCCCAAAACCGGAAAGGAAGAGGCAGAGCTCGAGGGCAGAGGGCCTGTCTTTAATTTAGGGGTAATCTGGACGATATATAAATTACCAGCACTTGTGTACATTGGACGAATGTACTCACATTGTAACACCAAGCTTCGGGGCCACCTGGGAAACGTGGCCTTCAGCTGTGTGGCTGTATGTGCCTGGGCTGAATTCTGCTACTGTGGAAGAAAGACAGAACAAGTTGCTTTGTATTTTTGTATGGTCAAAGAGAAAATCTTTTTTTCATTTTTGATATCACTCTTAGTTTTGATTTTAGAAATTACTTCTAGGTCTGTGTACAAGATATTTGCCTTCTATGGGAAGCAGAATGTGACCCCACCCCTGAGACACCTTTGCCTGATTCCCTGTGTCCTGTGAATCTGTCGCTGTACTTGACGAAGGTCACACGGCAGACGTGAGTGATAATCCACAAATGGAGAGATCGTTCCGGATTTCCCAGGAGGGCCCGGCATGATCACAAAGGTGCTTGTGAACAGGAGGGAGACAGAGACGGGGAGGGAATCTCATCAGGGTCATGCGATGTGACAAGGGCTGACGTCTCGGTCTTTGAGGGTGGAGGAAGGGGGCACAAAGCCAGGAATGTGAGTGGCCTGTAGACATGGGGCAGGCCAGGAGAAGGGTTTTCCCTGGAGTTCACAGCAAGAAACAGCCCTGCCAGTGACTGATTTTGGCCCCGTGAGACCTGCGTTGGACGCAGGAGCTGCGGGATTGTGGGAACATGCGCCACCTTGTTTAGGCCACTAGGTTTGTGGAACTTGTGATCAGAAGAGAAAACCGAAGCTCTTGGTGCCTGGAAGGGAAGCACTGCTGTGGCAGACCCTTAACGTGTGTCTACGTGGACTGAAACAAGGCAATGGAGAGAGTGGAAGGACTGTTAGGACCTGATAAAATAAGCCCAGGTTGCCTTGAATTGACAGACTGTTAGTAAGAATATTCACGATTTTACCAGTGAGGACTGAGAAGAAAAAGAGAGGAATGGCAGAGAACAACACTTATCCCCTTAGAGCAGCGACGTTCACCTGGTGCACCGAGGCACGCGAGTGTGCTGTGAGATGGTAGGCGTGCCGTGAAAAGTGTTAAAGATCATAATTAGGCGGGTGCCGTGGCTCCTGCCTGCAATCCCAGCACCCTGGGAGGCCCAGGTGGGTGGATTGCCTGAGTTCATGGGTTTAAGACCAGCCTGAGCCAGAGCAAGACCTTGTCTGCAAAAAAAAAATAGCTGGTGTTGTGACAGATGCCTGTAGTTCCAGCTACTTGGGGGGCTGAGGCAGGAGAATCACTCGAGTCCAAGAGTTTGAGGTTGTTCTGAGCTGTGATGCCACAGTACTCTACCCAAGGGCGACTAAGTGGGACTCTGTCTCAAAAAAAAAAAAAAAAAAAATCATTATTTTTGAAAGAAGTTCAAAGCATAGTAAGCATGTTCATTTTTTACTCTTTTTCATCAACATAATTTAAGTGTGCTGGGGAAGTTTAACTATAGGTTCAAACGTGCCATGAGATAAACGGGGTTGGAAAACGCTACCTTAGAGATGGCCTACATCATCACACAAAGACTGTCAGCAGAAATCAGATGTTGAATACACTGCTTTTTACAGGCTCAGAAGAACACGAGGAACATGTTCTGCCCTGTGGAGAGCTGACCTCGTTTATCCAGCAGCACTTGGGTCCTGTGAGTATGTAGGAGATAGAACTTGTAAACAGTGAACTTTGATGTTTGGCTGAAGATATTTCTCAGCAAAGTTTTGTAGATGTGACCTGGTGGCTTATTGTTGCTTGTAGTAAAATTGAAGAGGAAAGACGAAAAATAAGAACTGTTTTTAAAAGTGAGGGAACTTCTTTTTAGGATGTAGCAAATTCCCACCTTGTCCAGATTGCAAAAGATGATAAAATTATGAGATTCACTATCAAGAAATCATGTTCTATAGAAAAAACCTAGAATGTGGCAAGCACTATTTCAGAAAAGCAAAAGATCAGTGTTCGGAGAGGAAGCATGCGACTTATCGCTGCTTCTAGAAACAGAAGCCAGTCATGGAGACAGAACAATCTCTGGGCAGACGTGTGTGTGGAGGAGCTGCTTTCTCCTCTAAGAGAAGGTATCCCAGGCTTGGGCAGAAAACTCACACAAAATGCTGCCTGTGAGGACAGAAAGGGACTAGAGGCTATCAGACCCCCAAATTCAATAGGTGAGAAGCGGTCTCACAAAACGTTTTAACACCAACTGATGGTGCCTTTCACAAACAAGAAATGACGATGAGGAGGCTCAGCCCAGAGCCCATCGGGAAGAGGGAGAGCTCAGAGGGCAGAGCTGAGAGCCAAAGGTCAAAACCAAAAGCTACTTAACATTATTCCTAGGGCTTCAGACTTAATGGAATTTGCCTGGCTGAATTAAAAATCACTTGGGATTGGTGACTCTTTTTCCCTCCGTTTTCTGCCCTTATTAGAGGAAAGTCTGTAGCTGGTATCCTTTGCCTCTCCTACCATTGTGTGTTGCTCCCAGGCAACCATCTTCCCCCACCCCCATCCTCTTAAAAATTACCTAAGGACGCCAAAGAACTTTTCTTTCTTTTCTTTTCTTTTTCTTTGTTATCATTTGAATCAGGCAACCTACTTCTTTAGTTCCCAGATGCACAGGTGCAGAGGAACTGTGATACTCCTTGACACTAATTTCTTTGGCTGTTTTTCACAGCAGCAATACAAAACTAATATGACTCATTTTCTTTTTTGAATTAATAATTAATTCTTTCCATTGAAGTGTACATTTGTAAAGGACAGGTACAACTTTCTAATACTATTTGATCAGTTTTTCCATTCAATGGGTATCTCCTGTTGGTTTGCGTTCTAATTAGTTAAGAAATTCTGGTTAGAAAATGCGTCTCCCTTGGGTAACATTTCCTAAGCGCCCGCTACACCAGCCCCACCTTTTTTGATCGGCTGAGCAGCTCTCTGGCCTTTGTGCTGTTGAACATTCCCCTTCCCTTGAACATTGCCTGTTGGGGGTAGTGCCATGTGGGTTGTACCACATTCAGAGAAAGCATATGTTCAGTTCAGCAAAATAGACATTAAACAAATAAATAAACTTAGACAGCTGCAACCTGAAGAATGCAGGAAGCTATGTGAGTTTCAGAATCCACGTAAGTCTTATGTTTTATAGTTTTTGATTACAATATGGAAAAGGATCACCATATGCTTTTCAGTGGCACCGAGCTAGTGGCCTGTGCAAATTAGGACCAAAGGTATTAGAGCAGAACAAGGGTCCAAATCCAGGATTTACTGCTTGTTACTAGCCTGGATTATGAAGGGCTTAGTCCCTCCGTGGGCCACAGTTCCTGGTGTGAAATGGAGTCAGTTAGTGTCTGTTCACAAAGCTGCCGTTAAATGAGTCACGTTACGTATGGCATCTGAAACAGTGTTCTTTCTTCACGTGATCTGGTCTGCAGTTTGTCACACATGCCACACATTCAGGCAGGGAAATTGAAATTTTACAATATTACAGAAGGAAAGTGAGTGAGTTTTCTTTGCTTGACCGACTAGCCTTGCACGGTGACTTGGCGTAAACTTTCACAGTGGCACACAGGGAACGAGCTGCAGAGAAGCTATGTACGTGCAAGCAGGCAAATTCAGGTTAAAGCAAAAATGGAAAGAAAAGGAAGTGCCAGTGACAGTCTCAAGCTCGCGGAGACGGCAGTGCGGTGAGACGGGGAGGACCGACCGCGCCTCCCTGCTGTGTGCACCATCGGGGTGTCCTCCCTTTATTGCTTTCCTCTGTCATGCGGGATCTCCCGGGCGAGGGGGCTGCTTGTTTGATCTTTGTATCTTCAGGGCTCAGCACCTTACCCTGAACCTGTAAGTGAATAATAGTTGATTTTAAGTAAATTGAATGCCATACAAAATATTCTCACTTGTGAACTTTTACTCGAATATGTTCAATGTCTCTTAGATAAAACACGATGAATTGTGAGTTACAGTAAAATAAATAAAACATTTCCCCAATATGGATTCTTGTTTTCTGTTACACGTTTATAATAAACAAATATATTTGTATTGCTGAAGGACTCACAATGATGTTTTTCTTTTTTGTTTCTTTATTTCAGGTTAATAGGAGAGTACAAATGATTAAGTTCCATTGTGTTTCTAGTGGGTAAGATTCAAGTTGTAGTTGAGCCCTTCACCCGAGGGGTGTGCTGTTTACCAGGAGCGGGCAGCTCACCCATCCTCTCCCCTCCTCCCCTCGGCCCTCTCCTCCCACCACTTGTGTTTTTCTCTCCCGTGGGTGTGTAGTTGGGTTTCTATTTGTTTCATATGAGTTCTGAGTACATGGATACTTGGACTTCCATTCTTGTTTCAACTCCAACCCGAGTGCCCACCTACATACAAATGGATTAATGAACTGTGCTATATGTGCGCTCCAAAATACCATTCAGCCATTAAAAAGGTGGAGAGCATTTTCTTTTTTACTTTTTTTATAAACAAAGTATAATGACAATGAGTAAAATTTTGGATAAAGGATTTTGCCAGAAATTCAATTAGTAACATTTTTATTTTATTACTTATGTAATATGGATTTCAATTTCCTGAAAAAATAGTTTTAAATACTCCAATAAAATAGTTGCTGGTTTTAAAGCTATAGTCATTCTGCACAACTTTTTTTCAGGAAAAGCCAAGTAATTTTATTATTTAAGTTTGCTGAAATAAGGAAATCGAGCCAAACCCCTTAGTAACAGCACTTTCAGTGCAAGCTGTGGGCGGTGGGCTGTGAACTGCTGATATTCTGTAAACCTTCACAGCATCACCATGTAGCAGCCATTAATATCCACGTTTGACAGAGGAGGAACTGACCTCATAAATGTAAAGTAAATTGTCCCAAATCACAAATGGTGTCAGCCACAGAACCAAACTCTGACTCACACCAGCAATTAATGAGCTTACCTGAGTTAGACACTGTGCTGAGATCTTTACAGCCACTTCTCATAATCCTTACATTCTATAAGGTCCACGTTTTCAGACAGAAATGGAAGCTGAAGCTTAGAAATGTTAAGTTTAAAAGTAGAGAGGCAATTAAAAATGTTTGTTGAGGGTGGTGCCTGTGGCTCAGTGAGTAGGGTGGCTGGCCCCATATACCCAGGGTGGTGAGTTCAAACCCAGCCTTGGCCAAACTGCAACAACAACAACAACAACAAAATGTTTGTTCACAATTCAGATTGCCTGAATTTTTATCTGGGCCCTGCTGCCTAGATGTCAGGTGCCAAAACTCCCCATATCTCAGTTTTCTTATCTGTACAATGGATATAATAATAGGATCATTTGAAAATTTGATGCAGTACCATATGTAAATAGGTTAGAATTGTACACAGAATATTATACCTAGCACAATATCCTTCAAACATAAAGGAGAAATAAAAACTTTGCAAAGGATGATGTGAAATGGTTCAAGTAAAAGGAAGTTTAATCAAGATAACTCAGTGATGTGAAGAAAGGTCTGTTGTAGTGACACTGAGTTCAAATCCCAGCTTTGCCACAAAGTAAAAACATAACTTGTTTTACTTCACACAAATGATTCAGTCCCTGTGGGTGTTTGTCCTTCTGGGGTGTTCATCACAACTGTGCATAATGAGCGCCTTCTTTTGTTGAATCATAAAAACAGAGTCATAGAATAGGAGAGTTTGCAGGACCTTCAGAGAGCTCCAGGATGGCCCCTTCATTTTTCAAAGCACACTAGTGAGTTCTAGTCAGTTCAGAAGACCAGGGTACTAAGCACAGTTTACTTTCCTACAGCGTTTTTTGTATTAAAAGCATTTTACATTTTCTTATTTACAAAAAACTATGAAGGCAGGCTTTTAGTTTATACAGGTAGCTCAAGGCTTAGAGGTACGGGAATAATTACTTGTGACCTATGAATAGGCCTAGTAAACTGTCCATGGTTTAACTTCTGCATAGACTTTAAGGATAGGAAAAGAAAAAAATCTTTAAATCATGACAGACTTCATTTTAAAATTTTTATTGTTTTATTTTATTTTAAGAAAGACCAAGTCTCACTGTCACTTAGGCTAGAGTGCTCAATCTAGCTCACGGTGGCCTCAAAGTCTGAGGTTCGTGCAATTCTCCTGCCTTAGCTTCTTGAGTAGCTGGGACCACCGGCACCCACCACAATGCCTGGCTAATGCTTCCCATTTTTAGTTAAAATGGGACCAGCTCTTGATCAGGCTGTTCTCAAACTCCTGAGCTCAAGGGATCCTCCTGCCTTGGCTTCCCAAGAGTGCTGGAATTATAGGCATGACTCACTATGCTTAGCCAGAATTGATTTACGTTAAACAAAATCTTTCCAAATATTGAGGTTTGTTAAATTAGAATTGAAAACAGAATGTTTTCATCAACAGAGTAAATTTTTATTGGTGTAGGATTATATTGAAGCTCTCCTTCCAAAGTTACTGGACCTTGCCATATGTTTTAAAGTAATTTGTGGGTATGTTTTAATTTTTAAAAATCTGGAAAAAAGACATAATAAAAATAAACACCAGAGTGCCTTCACAGTCTCTTCAGGTGCTAAAACTCTCAATATCTCAGTTTTCTCATCTGTTAAATGGATATAATAATAGGATCATTTGGAAATTTGATGCAATACCATATGTAAATAGATTAGAATTATACCTAGAATGTTATACAGCCACAGTCTCTCTGGCCTGTCTCAGTAAATAAATAACTATATTTCTGGGAATTTAATTTTTCTTTTTGAGACAGAGTCTCACTATGTCACCCTCAGTAGAGTGCCGTAGCATCACAGCTCACAGCAACCTCAAATTCTTGGGCTTAAGTGATTCTCTTGCCTCTGCCTCCCAAGTAGCTGGGACTACAGGCACCTGCCACAACACCTGGCTGTCTTTTTGTTGCAGTTGTCATTGTTGTTTAGCAGACCTGGGCCAGTTCGAACCCGCCCGCCTCAGTGTATGAGGCCAGCACCCTAACCACTGAGCTATCAGCACCAAGCCACTAAAATTTTAATCCAGTCAAGTGGGACTTTAAGATCCTTTTAAATTGAACCACTCCTCTCCCACCTCAAGTTCCCCCAAGGCAGAGAAATCTGCAGTGGGTAAGGGAGGCCTGGGCAGCCTCGTCCCTCCTCCGTCACTCCCTCCACTTGTCAGCTGTGACTTGTGACTCCTCCAGGCTCAGATGTGCAGGAGCCGGCCTCCCGTGGATGGAGAAGACGGAAGGAGCAGACACTTCTCACCTGCTGGTACTGCCATCTGGGGTTGGGTGCCTTCCTTGTGACAGGTGTGCAGTGCTCGGCTAGTTCAGATAGAACACAGACGGGGGTTCCCTGGCTGCATGAGTGAGCCCCTAGTTTCTGCTCGGAGCATGCACACCCAGTCTCCTGCACACTGAGGCTGCCTGGTAGGAAGCATTGGTAGGCGTGGTGCCCTCAGCAGACACATGTCGAGTCAATCTGAAAGCGATCACCTTCATACAAAGCATGTGGGCAGAAACTCGTATTTATAGACTTAGAGGACATTTGGAAAGGAAAAAAAACCCGACTATGTCCAGAGTCCTGCCTTTGGGCAGTTCCACTGTCTCTTCCCTTTGCCTCTCTCTCTCCCCTGCACACTCACAGCTTGCTGCCTCCTCCTTTAAGGAGATTCCTCATGACTGCTCTTTTCCAGGAGATATCAAAACCGAGTTCCATGTTGCATGGCAGCATTCCTAGGTACTAGAATTGCTAAAGAGCTGGCATCTTTGCGTCCCCCTGCTAAGCCAGACCCTGAGTGGACCTGAGTGAAGACTCAGCCTACCAGTGACCTGTGAACTCACCTCTGCTCCTCACGGGGCCAGTGCTTTGCCCTGGTGACGGTTCTGCAGAAACGCCACAGACACGAACACAGGATGTGTTTCTGTTGAGTTAGTAAGTGAACACTATGAACCCAGGGCTCCTTTTGTACACTCATCTTAAATGTTTTTGTGACAAGTTTAGGAAAGAAAGTGATTCTTTTGCCTTTTTATGAGCCAAATGAATTTATTTCAGAATCAGGTGAGACTTTGTAAATGTCATGACCAGCTTGTGTCCTTCCACAGCTCTTCAGGTGGAATCAGGCCCAGAGAGGCTACCGCACATCACACCTGCACCATTCTCTGTTTAGGAGAAGAAATTGGAATGAAGTTCTATTTACAAATCTACAGATGTGTGGGGTTTTTTTCTTATTAGCCATAATTTACCAAAGATAAATAACTTTTCCAGCAATCGCAATCCTGAAAATACTAATTCTAAATCTTTACATTTTTAGAATCTGACTAATTTAGTTAGCCTCAAGAAATCAACACACCTGGCGAACTCGGTGATCCTGTAGGTCAGGTTTTAAATTAAAATTTGAAAAATGTTTATAAATTTTGATAGACTGTTGTGATCACATATAGAGAGTCATTGATACCATCATTATATAATAAACTCAAGTCATTCAATGTTATAACTTTCAAAAGAATAGTACAATTGGGCAATAACTTTCAAAAGAATAGTACAATTGGGCAGTGCCTGTGGCTCAAAGGAATAAGGCACCAGCCCTGGCCAAAAATCCAGGGTTCAAACCCAGCCTGGCCAAAAATCGCCAAAAAAAAAAGAATAGTAACAATTTACCTTTGTAACTTTACTCAGTAAACGTTCTTGGCAATCTCCAACACTGGGTAGAGCTCTGGGTCAAACACAGTAGAGAGCCTTAGCTGTTCTTTTCTGTGTTTTATGTGAGGAATTAATTAGAAGCTTTTAATCATCGATTCTCAACTGATGGTGGATGGTGAAAGACGTCATCTGGCTGTGCTGTGTCAGGACAAAACCAAGATCGAGGTCATTATATACGTCACAGGTGCTGTTTGGTATAGAGTGGAAGTGGGACATTAGCGTTTTGAAATGGATACGAGTATTGGGGATGTTACAAAATCGCTTCCCATTTATTTTTACTCCATTTTCAGGTGTATTCAATTGGTTACCTGCCAACACCTCTGTATCTAAGTTAGAGAATGAAGAAAGGGGGCGGCCTGTGGTGGTCCTAATGGTGTGCAGGTGCAGAGGTCTCTACTCACTGGCCCTCCTTCCCAAACCTGTTATCTGTGGAGTTCCACTGGACTTCTGCTTCAGCCCCCAACCATGCTTCTTCAGCTACCTGTAAGCTTCAGGTAGTGCAACGCTTGGGTGTGACGCAAAAATTATTTCTTTCCCCTTAATGTGGGTGTACAGCCGACACATGTTCTGTGGCTGCAGGCTGATCTTCCCCTTTCCTCTCCCTCTAACCCTGTTCAATCTGAACACATTCCCAAGAAACCCAGAACAAGGGATTTCTCCACTCTTTAAACTCTTATGGTTCTTTTTAACTCTAAAATTAAGGCAGTGTAAAGGCAGGAAGCTCAAGGCAATGTTGTTTCCCTCTAATGAGTGAGAGGGAGAGAAATTATCATGTGCTAAAATTTGTACTTGATGAATATTGATGAAGAAAGTAACAAATTAGAATGGCACGTTTCAAAGGCTGGGAGAGGCGGCTCCCACCTGTGATCCCAACACTCTGTGTGGCCAAGGCCAGTGACTCCCTGGAGCTCAGGAATTCAATATCAGCCTGAGGAAGAGAGAGGCCTTATTTCTACGAAAAACTAGCTGGGCACTGTGGAAGGTGCATGTAGTCCCTGCTGTTCCCTATTCACTTTATCTTGTGTTTGAGGAGCCTTCGGCTTAGGCAGTGGGTCTCATGCTGGCTGTCCTTTAGAATCACCAGGAGAATTTTACAAAACACTGATATTTGGCCCCATCCCCAGAAAGTCCTCCTAATTGGCCTGTAGAGGGACAGTAATAGTTTTTCACAGTTTTCAGGTGATATAAATATGCAGTCAGGAGTAAAAACCATTCTGAATAAGCAAAGAACACCCTACTCAAGGAAACAAAGTCTCCCAGGCATAAACAAACAGAAGGCATGTTTCAATCTGGCCCCCAGGGAAGAGCCAGGGACTATAATTAAGGACTGTGACACTCTGGTAAACGTGTACACATCGCTTTATAGATATCTGACAAGGCCCAGTGGGCTGTGTGCTGGCACCATGAAGCAATTATCAGAAGGTGTCAATTTCATCTGATAAATTGATGCCTGACAGGGATAAAACATTAAGTATAAAAAATGAAGATATGTATGGCTTTTATAGATAGCTCCAACGATTTTGATGACTAGATCATGGGTTATGTAAACAAATGTGTGCACTGCTAGCCATGGATAAAGTATATCTCACGAAGGATGAATTTTTTAAAGTGTGGATGAAGGTTAATTGTCTGTGACTGATTCCCTTCATGCTTCTCACTCAGAAAAGTTCCATGGAAAACCACGACAGCTAAATCCTTAAGGCCATTAATTCAGGGAATACATGGAGATGACCTGTTAGCACTGGCCCACTGTGCTGAATAGCTTAAAATGCAAGACCTGACCTCCGATCACATCAGAAGATGGTTGAGAACCCTCACTAATGAGTGTGAGGTGGCAGAGTTCCACTGGGCCAACTGGTCTGATAAGCCAGGAACTCTTGTTTCTCTAATCATGTAGCTCAATTTCCACATACTGGTGAGAGGACCCCTTTCCTGGAGTCTCATTCTTGTGTGACTCAATCCTTGTGTACCATGTCAAACTACCATGGACAACAGCACCATGCACATACCTGCTATGTGCTCTCCCAGTGAGCTGACCCTACACACCTGCTATGTGCTCTCCCACTGAGCTGAACATGCACACCTACTATGTGCTCTCCCAGTGACCTGCCTCCTCAACACTCACTACATGCTCTCCCAGTGAACTGGCCCCACACACCTGCTACATGCTCTCCCAGTGAGCTGACCCTGCACACCTACTATATGCTCTCCCAGTGAGCTGACCCTGCATACACTTACCATGTGCTCTCCCAGTGAGCTGACCCTGCATACACCTATTATGTGCTCTTCCAGTGAGCTGACCCCATACACCTGCTACATGCTCTCCCCCTGAGCTGACCCTGCACATCTACTATGTGCTCTCCCATGAGCTGACCCTGCATATACCTACTATGTGTTCTCTCAGTGAGCTAACCTCACACACCTGCTACATGCCTTCCCCCTGCGCTGACTCTGAACACCTACTATGTGCTTTCCCAGTGAACTTTCCTCCCCACACCCACTACGTGCTCTCCCAGTGAACTGGCCGCACACACCTGCTACACGCTATCCCCCTGAGTTGACCCCACACACTTACTATGTGCTCTCCCAGTGAACTGGCCCCCCACACCTGCTATGTGCTCTCCCACTGAGCTGGCTGTGCGCAGTTTCAAACTTCCATGGGCAACAGCACCCTGTACACACCTGCTACGTGCTCTTCCAGTGAGCTGACCCCACACACACCTGCTACAATGTAGGTGCCAATTCACAGAATGTGGGTAATAAACTTGAACTTGAAAACTTTACACCTGGTGGCAAATAGGTCAGTGCTTCACCGAGATGACAAGATTGTCATCTGACTGTGTCTGGCAGTCAGACACAGGTTGTTTATAAGAAATAAATAAAATTACTCCTGCAGAACAACAAATAATGCATCTGGAGGTTAAAGTTCTAATGCAGCAAAGAAGAATCTTGTTGTTCCTGTTTATTTATAACCAAATGAATTTAGCAAGATAATTTTTAAGATATGATCTGAGATAACACAAAAGATTGGGTTGTCAAACCAGATGCTTCATGCAGGAATCTGAGGCCCTCCTGGTATGTTTCTCTAATAGCTCCAGGGACACAAGGACTCAGGAAGTCCAGGAGAAGCCCAAGAGGGTGTTGCAGCTACAACTGCAGTGTCCAAATGTGCCATGTCCCAGATCAACACACTCGATCTTTAAGTATGTGGGTGACCACATTCCTTACATGGAGGGAAGGATTTAAAACGTCTACATTTTTTTATTCAGAGAGTTACACAGAGTATAATATATTTTCCAGAGACCCATGCCCCATAAATCTAGAGATGTTGGATTTGTTAACCCTCGGCAATCCTAAGCAACCCTTCACATCTCGCTAAAGCATTCTGTAGTTAAGGACTCTTCTCACTGGCAAAGACATTGACTCGACAGTGTGTGCCATTACTGTTGTACAAGGAGACTTGATTAGTTTCCCAGCTATCACAGGTGTTACAGACCAGGCGGCTTACAACAACAGAAATGTACCGTTCCACAGTTGTTGAGCCTATAGAGCTGAAATAAAGTTGTTGGCAAGGTGGGTTCCTCTGCATGCTTTGGGGGGAAATCTGTTCCATACCTCTGTCCTGCTTTCTGGGGACTGCTGGAAATCCCTGGTATAACACCAAACTGCTGTCGGCTTCATAAGGGTCCCCGTTTGTGTGTCTCTGCGTCTTTCCTTGTAGGAACATCAGGTAACGGTTTTAAGTCCAAGCCTAACCCAATATGATGTTGCCTACATTTGCATCTCAGTTACAACTGCAAAGACCTTTCTTTCTTTTTAAATTTTTTTTATTGTTTTTATTATTAAATCATAGCTGTGTACATTAGTGAACTCAAGGGGTACAATGTGCTGGTTTCATATACAATCTGAACTATTTTCATCAAATTGATTAACATACCCTTTGCGGCATTTTCTTAGGTAATGTATGAAGACATTTGTATTCTGCATTTAGTAAGATTCACCTGTATCCTTCTAAGATGCACCATAGGTGTGGCCCCACCAATTACCCCCCTCCACCCGAACCTCACCCCTTCCCTCCCCTCCTTTGCCCCTTTATCCATCTTCTTGTGCTATAATTGGGTTATAGCTTTCATATGAAACCTATAAATTAGCTTCATAGTAGGGCTGAGAACATTGGATACTTTTTCTTCCATTCTTGAGATACTTTGCTAAGAAGAATATGTTCCAGCTCCAT
>CAUYON010151582.1:0-78730 GCA_963573935.1 Arctocebus calabarensis | reverse complement strand
TCAAGCAGTCCTCCTGTCTTGGCTGCCCAGAATACTAGGATTACAGGTGTAAGACAACATGCCCAGCCAACATCCATCTTTTTTTTTAGAAATTTATTTATTTATTTATTGTAGTTTTTGGCCAGGGCTGGGTTTGAACCCACCACTTCCGGCATATGGGGCTGGCGCCCTACTCCTTTGAGCCACAGGCGCTGCCCAACCTCCATTCCCTTTATACCATGATTGCTCTCTCAGTCCTTGGGACCTTTGGATGGGATATGAGGCCAAATGGGCCAAATCCACTACTTTTTTTTTCCTTGCTTATTTTTCATTTTTATTTCTTTGATTTTTGTTGTTGTTGTTGAGACAGAGTCCCACCCTAGGCCCTGAGCAGAGTGCAGTGGCATCATGGCTCACTGAAACCTCAGACTCGGGCTGCGGGCATCCCACTGCCACAGCCTCCAGAAGCCGCTGGGATTACAGGTGCTTGCCACGGCACCCGGCTGGGTTTTTCATTTTCTTAGGAGTCGGGGTCTCACTCTTGCTCAGGCAAGTCTCGAACTCCTGAGCTCAAGCAATTCTCTCTCCTCAGCCTCCCACAGTGCTGGGATTGCAGGAGCGAGCCACCACGCTTGGCCAAACCCACTATTTGTTGAGAAATGTTTGGATCAACCAGGAACAAAAGATGAGGAAAAGTCAAAATTCTGATCGTGGACAGAACCTGCTTTGACGGAGTGATCCCACTCACCTTGGAGACTCAAAGCTGACTTTATGTCCCTGAGTGGCCCGGGCAGTGCTCCCTGCTCTCCAAGGGAAACACCGTTGTGTGATTGCTCTGCAGAAGAAAACTGCCGTGTGTAGAGATTCTCCGTTTAGCGAGAATAGTAAGAGCGGCTGTGGGTTTTGTACTTTAAGGCACTTGTATTAACTCATTGACTCTCCCCACAAGAATGATGAGGTGGGTCCCACCCTTAATCCTCTTTATTGATGATGGAGCTGAGGTTCAGCAAGAAGTGACATGAGATCACTTGGTACAGGTGAGAGTCAGTGTCTAGGGGCTGCTCCAACCCCTAACTACACTCCAGGGCTTGGCTGTTGTCTAGTTTGGTCACTCATACTTTAAAAATTGCATAGAAAAAGACCTGAAAGAGACCATTCTAATGGTTAGCAGAGTGGGGATAGGAGTACATTTGTTTTTCATTTTTAGGTTAGTTTCTTTCTTTCTTTCTTTCTTTCTTTTTCTTTTTTTGGAGACAGGGGATTGCTAAAGTGCAATGTTGTGGTCATTGCTCACAGAAACCTCAAATTCTGGGGCTCAAGTGATCCTCCTGCCTCAGCCTCCCAAGTATCTGGGACTACAGGTATGAGTCACCACTCCTGGCTAATTTTTAAATTATTTGCAGAGACAGTGTCCCCGTTATTGCTGAGGTTGGGATATTTTGACTGTTTTGAATACATAATGCCTGATACATAATGGATACTCAAAATCTATATGCATAATGGAAATTGTTGAGTGAATGGATATATGTTACTTAAATATTATTCTGGGGTAATTAAAGTAATAGGTTTCATTATGAAAAATGTAAAACAAAAAATAAGAAATATTAAGAAAATAAAAATTTTCCTATGATTCAGAGATAATCAGTTAAAATATTGGTACTATTTCTAGGTTTTTCCTATTTATATCTGTTTCTCTCTCTCTTTTTTTAATTGTCTTTATTATTAAATCATAGCTGTGTACAATAGTGCAATCAAGGGGTACAATGTGCTGGTTTCATATACAATTGTTTGTCTCTCTTTATCAACCTGTTTATGCATATGTATGTACATGTGCATGGAAAAATAGTATTTTGCTGTATTTATGGGTTTTAACATTTTTTCACTAAGAAATACATCATGAGCATCCCCTATTCCATTTAATATTCTTCTAAAATAGAATTTTTAATGGTGACATTACTCACCTTTCAGGGATGTGTTTTGTGCACTTTGCTACAATGGAGGTGGGTTAGAAAACATCCCAGTTGCAGCTAAAATATGGATCCTGAAATGAAACAACTGACTTTAAATTCCAACTCTCGCCCTTACAAGCTGTGCAACTATAGGCAAGGTCATTTTTTCTGAGCCCCAGTTTCCCTAGGTATAAATGGCACATATCTCAGAGGATGTAATAAGGTAAAACAGATAAAGCTCTCCTGAGCACTCTGCTCAGAATGGAACAGATGCTCAGAAAATGTTTATTAGACCACTCCAATCATGAGGCTGGAGGAAGCATTTCCTTATTAGTTTAGTGCTTTGAAAAACTCCCTCCCATCCTAAGTATATAGGATCCAAGGAAAATGAACTTAGAAGTCACTCAAAATACCCTCTGACTGTATTACCCTTTTCCCCAACTGGGAGGGAGACAATTAATTCCTTTTTTACTTCCTTAGCAAGAACAGTATTATTAGATTAGTGATACATTTAAATAATTCTGTTGTTCACAGCTACATGAGGAGTGTAGCTTTCCTTTCCATGTAGCAGCTGTGTTTTACAACAGTCTACCTTAAAAACAAAGCAGGGGTGGAGTGGGCAGGGGAGCAGCACTGTCTAGGTCAACCCTAAATTGCTCTCAGTTTTACAGAATGATACAGAAAATGTCTAACCCCAGAAACACAGGCCACATGACACAGTGGCCTGACTCAGGCACTGTACACTGTTTGTTAACAGAGACACGCTACCAACACATTGTAGGTTCTCATTGAACAGCGTCGAATACATGTATTGAAAATACATTTTCCTTACAACCAGCAAACTATTGAGGAATGAAATAGTATATTCATTTAATCTAAATACTGTTAGAACCTGTTCAGAGAGTCAGAAGGAAATGACAGATGACTAAATGAGCAGATGCTTTTTGAGTTTGGAAGCTGAACATTGAGAAACCTTTTTCTCTTAATTCATGGCTCTTGAAATATGTTTATGGTGGAATTTGGTAGGGATTTCTGTAAACCACTGTCATAGGCAGCACACGTGACAAATCACTTCTGGCAGTTGGGCCAAGTTATTCCATTTTTGTTTCTAGGAAATGCTCAGAACGGTCTCAACATAGGTGTATAGTGTGTTCTCAATGTCAAAGTGGCCCTAGAGATCTCAGGGAACACATCTGATGGTAAGGCAACCCAACATTAGGCCAAGATATTCATTGCAGGGCAAAACCCTCAGTCAAATAACGGTGAGGTCCACCACAACTTCCAACTAAATGCTTGGGAGTGGTAAGACTGCCAGCATCTACTGGCATTTTAGGTATTTTTTCTTAAATTCTTCATAGACTTCCATGGTATTGGTTGATTGCCTTCCCTATGTAGGAAACCATGCCAGGGGAGGTTCAAAGATAAAACCTGTTCTCTATTCTATTCCTGGCAGAACCCAGTGGAAGGAAGAGTCATGCCAACAACACAATGGTAGAAGGAATGAAATAATTGCTGGGAAGAGCACCACACTGTGGATTCTTGAAGGGAGACCCTTTCTTACTGGAGGGACCAGGGAAGGGAGAACAGCATTTCATGTAGACCTTAAAGGATGGGAAGAATTTTAATTAGCACAAAATGGAGAAAAGAGCTTTCCAAGCTAGGGGAGCAGCACGAACCAACATACAAAGGCATGGGAGTTCTTAGAGTATAACAGGAAAGAGGAAGCAGCCCAGATTTCTGGGATGTAGGGGACAGAGTGGGAGGGGAGGATTTTCAGACCAGATGTGTGGTCATTTAAATGCCATGCCAAGGGCAGCACCCGTTGCTCAGTGGGTAGGGTGCTGGCCACCGGCCACTGGCCACATATACCAAGGCCGGCAGCTTTGAACCCAGCCCAGACCTGCTAAACAAGGACAACTACAACAAAAATATAGCTGGACATTGTGGTTGGTGCCTATAGTCCCAGGTACTCTGGAGGTTGAGGCAAGAGAATTCCTTAAGCCCAAGAGTTAGAGGTTGCTGTGAGCTGTGACGCCATCGCACTCTACTGAGGGTGAGAAAGTGAGACTCTGTCTCTAAAAAATATAAAAATAAAATACATGCCACACCCAGGACTTTGGGCCCTCATATCTGGGAAGTGAGAAACAAGGGGAGGTGTCTGAACCAAGGGTTGGCACACATAGATCTTCGAGAACAGTGGTTCTCAACCTTCCTAATGCCGAGGCCCTTTAATACAGTTCTGAGAACTGCTGTTCTAGAAGAACAACCTCAGAGGCAGTGTGCAAAAGTGATCAGAACAGCAGAACCTGGAGGCAGGAGACCAATTCCAAAAGTAGATGGTCCTGCCATCGACTTTCCATTCAATTAACCTCCTTGTAGCTTTGGGCAGTGTGGCCAGCTTTGGTTGCCCGCCTTGAATGCTGCGACCCTAAACTTTGGTTTTTCTCCCAACTCTGCCTCCCTGCCTTGGGCACCTGTGGCTTCTCCTCTGAGATAATGGCTGCCCTGGGGATCTCTGGGAATGTGGGTGTCCTCCAGGGTGGCCACCTGGGTCAGCCTCTCCTCGGTCTCCAGCCTGTTCTTCCCGTAAGATCCCGTCTTCCCCCTTCTGGGACTCTCCACCGGCAGCCTCATGCTCTGGAGTCTCCAGAGCCCCAGTGGCGCTTCCTGCTGTACAATCACCAGATGGAGGCACATGCCCCGGGGTGAGCTCTGCTTTGCTCTGCCCCTGGTTACATCCCGGTTTCTCTCAGCAAATAGCCTCCCTGTTCAGCCCCACAGCCCCCTTCACACCCAAGTTACCTCTGATTACTCCTTTGCCAAATGCCCTTCTTACTCCTCTGCCAAATGCCCTTCTTACTCCTCAAGTGACATTACCGCGGTCGGCTCCCATCTACTCCCTCGAGTTTAGGGTCTTTGATCTATTCCAATGGAACAAGTGATTACGGAGCCAGGGACTGTGAGGGGATGGTGAGAAGGAAGCCTGCCCCTCTCCTACACTAGCTGAAGTCTAGTAAAGAAGACAGACATGGAGCAAGGGCTCAGACACTGATGAGCTTTTCAGAGATGGAAATACACCAGGACTCTGTGCCACACGGCCTCTGTTCTGCCTCCTACATGTCATCAAAATTTTCCTAAAAACTGTTTCCAGAAGGATTTTCCAAGTTCTCTTATCAAAAATGACCACTGGCTCCACTGTTACTGCCTTTGGATAAAAGTCTAAGTAACCTCTCTGGAACCCAGCTCCTCCACGATCTCCCTCCAAACTAGCTTCACGCATTCCTTCCTGCGCACCCCTGCAGCTCCCATGCACCCTGCTTTCCCCCCCTCAGCAGCACCAGCCACCCGCACTGGGGGAGACGTCCTTACTGTGCCCACCACCTCTAGGGCTTTGCTTGAGCCATCCCTTGGCTTGGTGACCACGTGGGCAAGCCCTTTTGTGCTCTGGCTGAGACGCCACATCTTCCGCAAGGTCCTCCTGACCCCTTCTTCCTCCTCCCCGCGCTCATCACAGCCTGTCGTAGTAGAGACACTCAGCTTCTCACTCTCTGCATGCGGCTGATCTTATTTATCCTGAATGAGCACCATAACCAGAAGAACAGGTGACCGCGAGAGGCCCCCAGCGCCTGTTGTATGTTTTATTTACACGCCGGTGCTAAGTGCTTCACTTGCATTATCTCAATGCCTCCTCCTGCCAAGCACACAGGGTAGGCGCTCTCACTGCCTCGGTTCACAGATGAAGTCAAGCTGGCTTTTGGGTTTTAAATCTAGGCAGCTTCACTTCAAAGCCCTTGCCCTTAACCACAACCTTGTGGTTATTCCTGTGTCTGGTCGGGTTCCTTGTACATAATGAGTCTTCAGTAGGTTTGGCTCAGTTCAGAGAGTGGGGACAGGGGGGCTAAGAGCAGTTTCCCCAAGGTCATGGTACAAGCCCTGGTCACTGAGTCATAACAAGTTCAGGGCCTTTAGTGGCCACACTTATTAACTAGGAAATGGAGACAATTGGTTTCAAAGGAAAACTAACATTTTTGATTGATTGGGTGGCACAGCATTCGATGGCAGTTTGTGGACTCCAAATTGATTCAATCTGGTTTGGTTTGGGTGGTGATGGAGCCCGTCACGTGGCTCTGTTGGACCAGGCACCCTGAGCAAGGAACTTTCCTTTCACACAGCTAGCACCGCCTGGGCCTGAACCTGCGGGAGATGTTTAACAAGGGGAACACCCTCTCCCTCCCTCCCAGAATGGACCTGTTTCCTTAAGGAAGCAGAGTGTGTGCAGCCCGGGGCCCTCCCAAGCTGCCTGCCCAGCTCCAGACAGACCTGCCTTTGTGAGCACAGGCGGGCAGGCTGCCTCTGGTCTGCACAGGGCCTCTGTGGCTTCCCAAGTCCGGGGAGCACCGCCAGAGGGGACAGTTGGGATGGGAAGGTTGGGGGAGAAGCTGTATGCAGACAGCCACCAACAGGCCAGCCAGGGTACTTCCTCCCTTCTTATCTGGGGCATGAACAGAGTGTGTGAACAAGGTGGGAGTTAGCCCCAGAAAGCCCTGGAGTTTCCCCTTTCAGAGCCCCCAAGCCCACAATGTCTGTAGTCTGAGGACAACCCACTCCTATGCTCCCTTTTCCTCTTCCTCTTGGCCTGGGAGGGACGAAGAGGTTGGTGGCCTTTCTTTGCTTTGTTTCTATACTTGACATGAGTTTGGCTTGTCTTGCTACACTGTGGAGTGACATCTTTACAGGCCATTGTGTCCACCATGTCCTGGCTGAAATAACACACGTTTTGCTGGGGGGGCATGTCAGAAGATACGCAGACAGGCAGATGGACAAGCACCGAAGAAGCAAACGAGAACCGAGCATCCTGTCTAACACGCTGTGCTTTGCAGACTGATCCACCAGCACCACATGGCTGTTGGATTTCATGAAATCTTAAACTCCATTCCATCCAGTACATTGCACTGTGCCCTTAAGATATTTAAAGAAGCTGAAATGAAGTTTAAGAAACTGGATTTTTTAAAGAAAATGTAAAAGAAGTTTAAACGAGGTTTTAGAAACTGGATTTTTTTTTAAAGAAAATTTCCTAGAGTCCTTATGATGTGCTGCAAAACTAGAGAAAGGTCCCATTTCACAGCTTCCCCCAGGGACATCTGTAGGGTCCATGATCCTGCCACAGCTCCAACCCCATGATAACAAGACCTGACGGCTGAGCCTGTGCCAAAGTTTCATTTAACAAAATCTGAGATAGTTATCAGATGCTGAACTAGAGGAGCTCAGGTTCCAGTGGAATCCCACTGGCAATCAAGTGGGTCTGGCTCTCCCATCCCTGGTTGCTTGGCGTGATGAAGGCCACTCAGAAGAGCAGACTATAGGGAGAGGTGTTACCTCAGAAGAGAAGGGTTGCCAGAGAGCCAACCTGGGGGATTGTCATTATCTACATCTTCAGGGCCCATGAAATGGTGAGGAAGATCAGGTATCAAGAAAAGAATTGGTGACGCTTATCTACTTGGGAGCCTCTCCCGTTCCCCAAAGGAAATGCTTGTTGGTTGTGCTTGGAGATGAAGGCTGTGCAGTGGGGCCACCGGGTACCTGTGGATGGGAAGGGCCCATGGGGATCTGAAGATATTGGGGACGTTCCGAGCACGTGAGTTAGTAATGTTTTCAGCAGAAAGCATCATTGTTATTGAGAAGCGAGACATAGTAGGTAGAGGGGAGAGGCTTTGAGAAGGCTACACCATCTACATTTAGGTCACTGAGTGTTCGGAGAATTCCAGCCAGAGCAGAGGCAGCTAGGTGGATGAAAAGGGCAAGGCCACAAGAGAAGACAGGACGATGAGGAGACAGAGGACCCTTGTTGGGGGGAGGTCTTAGGTCATTAATGGCTTGAGAAAACCCCAGCCAGGATTGGTGGTGGCCTTTTCCAAGGAGGAGGGAGCCAGCCCTCTTTCCAAGGTAAACAGTCCCTGGTAATGTGTTGGAAGGGGCCAAAGTCCTGGGCAAGGGAGCACAGGGGAGAAGGAAGGTCTGCCCAGAGGGAGGATGGCCGGGCAGGAGGGGGCTAGAGAGGGGCAGCGGGGGAGAGAGTGAGGTGAGATGGGGCTCTAGAGTTTTGAGGGAGGGCTCCCAAGATATCTCAGGAATAATATTAACACTTTTTATAAAGGATCATATTATTATATAAGGTAATGTTACTTTTTAATAATTTCTATCATCATCATCATCATCATCATCATCTCTATGCCATGCAGCACTGTGTTGAGCACTTTATATGACTTTGTCTCATTTTAGCCTCAAAATAAGCGTATGTGTTAGGTGATATTGTCATCTGCATATAGAAAAGAGGAAACTGAGGCTCAGAGAGGAGTGTCACCTAGTTCAGGTGTCACAGTGAGTTGTGGAGTCAGGACTTACCCTCAGCTTCTGCCCACCAGGGAAAGACTCGCCAGCCTGGAGAGGGAAGGACACCCCTGAGTCACATGCAGGTAGAACTACCACAAACCTCCCAGCTGCCATTTCCTGGATGTCTACTTCCATACTTCATTGAATCTAAGATATCATAAAGTGGAAGACACACCATCATTTTATGCACCACTAAGAAAAAAATTGCTACATGGCCAAGGTTTAGAGATGTTAAAAATATTAAAAATACATGCATCTGAGGCTTGAGGAATTATTTTAAGTGCAATCATGTGCTGGGAGCTTTGCCTCTCCTATCTCAGTTCACCCCAACAGTAGCCCCTTCCTATCAGCCCTGCTTTTTCAGAGAAGGACACAGGCCTTAGAGCAGTGGAATCTGTGCCCAAAGCTGGTGACCCAGAGCGAGGGAGCCACAGAGCCTGGATCTGTCCCAGGCAACCTCCTGTGCCCAAATCCCTTCCCTTAGCCACACTGCCTCTGAAGAACATGGGATGTGTCTGTCATTTGTTCCTGCTGGTGGGCAGCTGGCCTGGCAAAAAACACAATGGAGGCACCTAACTGCAGGAAAAAAGACCTCGCCTCATTCCTTTCCACAGGGCTCCTCTGTGCCTGTTCACGTCAAGTCTAAAGCTCCCCCTGCACTGTCGGGAGGTGTCTACTAGTTGTAAGGTCAGGTGGCCCCTTCAGGAGGACCCTCGCAGCTCCTAGTTCTTAAGCCTCCTTAGCGGAGGGTCCTTCTCTGACCCATCTCTCCCCTTTCCCAAGCTCGACTTGTGATTTGCGCCAGATTTTGTAGCATCATCCTTGACCCTGAACTTTATTCTTCCCACATCTTCTTTCCTCCTCCCACCTCTCCAAGCATCTTAACTCTGGGGTCTCACCCTGCCTTTTTCAAAAGCCTTACTCATGTCTTAATCACTGCCTGGCCCTGTTCACACCTCCTAGTCCTTAATGGCTTTCTAGTATCCCTGCCTGTTAAGATGAAAATATGGGGTGAGAGAGAGGTGGAACGAAGAGGTTGTATGTGTGGAAAACACTCAACTGGCCAAGTTTTCTTTTCTTTTTTCTGGCCAAATTTTCTTGCTGTAATCTTTGACCCCAAGACCTCCATCATTCACGTGGGCTGTGCTTCTACACGCTGGCCTCTTGGTTTCCCAACTGGTGTCATCTTCAGGCATCTTCCTGCCCTCGGTCTTGACCTCTTGGCGATCTTTCCCATAATTTTCCACAGCGATGAAGGCAGTTGTGCTTTAATTAGATTTTCCCCATCTCTATAAAACACCCTTGTCCTCTACCCTCCCAGCCACTGAGTCACTCTTTCCTATCGTAGCTCTTCTCAAAGACATCCCTGTCACTGCAGATGAGGGATGGGGCTTGGCACTTTCCCCGTTGCTGATTTTACTCTCACTTCAGCAAGAAATTAATATCACGACTTGGATGAAATGCTTCCTGACTGGTAAAATCATTATCCTGGAAATGCCCATTCTTTTTCCTGATTCACTTTCTTCTCCTCCTCTGTCTCTGAGAACCTCTCTTCTTTTCCTTTGCATGACTTTCTACTCACCTAACTTCCCACAAAGCTCTGCTAAGAGGGACTTTGAAACATCTTGGAATTTCATTGTTTGCAAATCCCCCCTTTTAATTTTAATAGATTTAGGGAGTACAAGGTGAATTCTTTTACCTATATGTATTGTATGGTGGTAAGTCAGGGGTGAACCATTAGTGTTTCATCGAAGTGTGAAATCTGCTTGGTAAGAGGTTCCATTGTTCCAAATTCTTCCAAGGCAAAGAAAGATATCAGCTTCATTCACACATTCCAGCATGAAGGAGGCGACAAAAGACATGTGCTGAGTAAACAACTGACTAGTGGACATTGCTGGGCTTTGGTATCCATTTACAATGTAAGCTCCATAAAGGCTTCCATTCATTAAACAAATATTTTTCGAGACATCACTGTGTGCCAGGCCCTCTGTTAAGCATAGCAGATATAATAGTGAAAGAGATAAACAAAAATCCCTGCTCTTTGGAAGCTTACCTTCTTTTTATTTTATTTTATTATCTTTATCATTAAATCATAGCTGTGTACAATTGTGCAATCAAGGGATACAATGTGCTGGTTTCATATACAATCTTAACTATTTTCATCAAACTGATTAACATAGCCTTCCTGGCACTTTCTCTGTTATTATATGAAGACATTTGTATTCTGCATTTAGCAAGGTTCACCTGTACCCTTCTAAGATGCACCGTAGGTGTGGCCCCACTAATTACCCTCCCTCCGCCCCAACCTCCCTCTCCCCTCACTACCTTTGCCCCTTTCCCCATATTCTTGTGTTATAGTTGGGTTATACCATTCATACGACAGCTATAAATTAGCTTCATAGTAGGACTGAGTACATTGGATACTGTTTCTTCCATTCTTGAGATACTTTGCTAAGAAGAATATGTTCCAGCTCCATCCATGTAAACATGAAAGAGGTACTTTGCTAAGAAGAATATGTTCCAGCTCCATCCATGTAAACATGAAAGAGGTAACGTCTCCATCTTTCTTTAAGGCTGCGTAATATTCCATGGTGTACATATACCACAATTTATTAATCCATTCGTGAGTGGAAGCTTACCTTAAAGAAAGGTAAGCTTCCTTTAGGAAAATAACCATTCAAAAAAATCACTAAACTGGTGTCCACCTAACACTGAACTCCAACAAGTGTGTTGGAGGAAAGTCTTGAACTTACAGAACACTGAATACACATTTGTTCTAAGAGCGGAAGCTTACCTTAAAGAAAGGTAAGCTTTCCTTTAGGAAAATAACCATTCAAAAAAATCACTAAACTGGTGTCCACCTAACACTGAACTCCAACAAGTGTGTTGGAGGAAAGTCTTGAACTTACAGAACACTGAATACACATTTGTTCTAAGAGAGCTAAAGAGTTGGGAGAGAGAAAGACGATTAGAGAACGAGAAGAGAATATTTTCAATAGCCTTAGTGAGATGTAAGTCACACGCCACACAACCTGCCCATTGAAACAATTTAATAGCTTTTAGTATTCACAGAGTTGTGCCACCATTGCCACTGTGTAATTTCAGACACTTACAGATCAGCAGTCACTCCACATTCCCAACCACATTTCACATAAATGGAACCAGGCAATGTGCAATCTTTCGTGCTGGGCTTCTTTCACTTAGCCTAACACTTTCAAGGATTGTCCATGTTGCCACATGCATCACAAGTTCATTCCTTTTTATGGCTGAATCATTTCCCATTGGATGGTTATACAACAGTTTGTTTATCCATTAATCATTTGTTGCCTCTGTTTTTTGGCCTTATGAGTAATTTGCTGTGAGCATTGATGTATTTATTTCAGTATGAACCTAATGCTCTCACTTCTCTCAGTTATATACTAGGGGTGGGATTGTCGGGTCACGTGGTAGCTCTACGCTTAGGCCCCCGAGGCACTGCCAAAGTGGCTGCACCCTTTACATTCCCACCGGCAACGTGTGAGGGTCCAGTTTCTCCACGTGCTCGCCAACCTCGTTATTGTGTACCTTTTTGATCAAGGCCATCCTATGGGTGTGAAGTGACATTGTGCTTCTGACTTGCATTTCACTGGCGACTGTTGACATTGAGCATCCTGTCATGTGCACATCACGTTTGTAAGGCAGCTGTCGGCGTGGCTGGCAGCACAGTGCCTGCCTGTTGGAGGGGCTCAGCACGTTTGTTGAAGGAACATGATTAAGTGTGGAGCAAAGATGAATTCCTCGAAGGACGTCAGTTCCATGGCTATGGCAGCTCTGCAAGAGGAACGGTGTCTGGGAGAGAATTCTCGCAAATAAGAAGCCATATCTTTTCACCCCTCTCATCCCATCCCCTTTAAAGCATGTTCCATTTGGAGCCTCCTTTCTCAAAGGCTGGGCCGGGCGGCCTGTTGGCTGGAGCCGGAGAAGGAAAGGGGAACACAGGGTAAAGACAGCCGGCCCCATGAAAAGATTTGTGGACAGATTTGTGAAACGGCTTCCCTCCTACTTAACATAGCAGGAGCGAGGCCCTGCAGACACTGGGGCTTCTAGCACTGAGGAGGGGGGTTTATGCCCAAAGATGGGGCTGGAAAAGAAGCTATACTGTGTGTGTGTGGGGGGGCTCTGGCTTTAGAAGCAGGCTGACGAGCTGAGGGGACACTGAGGGAGGAGCAGCCCTGCAGCACGGGAGGCTCAGGGAGCAGGGAGGCCGCATGGCCGCCATCGGATGGTGAGTGTGTGCCACAAGGTAGATGCAGAGATGAGAGCCAGAGGCCATGGTGGGGTGACCCTGCAGCAGGGCTGGAGCAGACCTCCTGGGCAGGGAGGCAGGAACCCGGGGCTAGCAAGAACTGGTCAGCCAAGGAGCCGCCCTGGGCCCTGACCCAGCCAGGAGAAGCCAGCAGCCCCTACCTGAGTCATGAAAACCACACAGGGGGCTCTACGCGGGGGCTGGAGGACCCTGTGCGGGGTCAACACTTCCCTTCCAGTCCGGGAGGGGAGCCTCGGATGGAGGAGTGGAGGGCAGAATCTTCCCTAACGGGACAGTGGAACACTCTGAGAGAGAATGGAGATGTTCTCAGTCACCCAACAGGTGAGGTGCTGGGAGGAAGCCCCCATGACAGCCAGACTGAGAGAAGCTACAGTTACGAGAGAGCTGTGACACTGCCCGTGTATAACCGGTCAGCTCAGCACTCCCAACACAGGGCTAATGAGACCAGGGTCACAGTCCCAGGAGTGTTGCTGTTTGAGGCTGCGTTCGGACTCGAAGAGTCTCTGGGCAAGAGAAGTTCTCCCTTTTCATCAGAAAAACAGTCCAAAGTGCATGCCCTTTGTCGTCTTTGGCCGTGATTCTTTCAGAAGCATTTGGAGGCTTTGGATGGGCCAGGCTAAAGAAATGTCACTCCCCTCACAACGGCCCCCCCTGGATTATGAGCCTTCACTTCCTTCCAGGAGCTGTGCTAACTCTTTACGTGTGTCACTGAATCCTCCTAGCCAGCCACCCCCTGAAGGTAGGTACTGCTACTTGTATTTTATAGATTAAGGAAACAAGGGCTTGGTGAGGTTTCCCAAGATCTGCTGTGGGGAAGTGGTTGAGCTGGTAATAGACAGAGCACAGCGATAGCACTGCGCGGGCCGGCCCAGACCCACCCTGGACCTGCCTGTCTGTGTTCTGCCTAAAAGATCCCCCTAGAATTGAGGTAAGATATGGTTAAGAGCTGTTTCTGGAAGAAAAATACGAAAATGTTATTAATTATTTCTAAAAATACACGCCCATTTCATAAGGATGTTTAAATAGGAAACTGACCTGCAGCCCAAGTGGTGGAACCCTGTGTGAGAACTCGGTTCAGCCATTCTTACGCCAACACCAGCAAACTCGAGGCTTCAGCATCTTCAGTTATGTAATTGTCCCCAAAACACATTACGCCCAGCTCAGCTCGGAGCACGTGCTTGCTTCCATCCAGCTTCTCATCTCGCAATTACTGAGCCTACTAGGCGCCAGGCACTCGGGGTCTGAATGACCCTGCAGCTCCTCCCCTGAGGAGTTTGCAGCCAGGGCAGCGGCAGCACAGAGCACAGGTGTCTGGGCGCTGAAGAGTGGCTCTCTGATCCTCGGCCTTCTCTCCCTTCCTTTCTCAGCTTCAAGGTCACCTCCTCAAGGAGTCTTGCCTCCTGGTCTTACTCCATATCATCCTCGTTACTTGATACTGAAGGGAGTACCCTCCAAAGCACAACTTGCCATTTTTTTTCTCTGTCCTTTTTGTGTGTGTGTGTGTGTGTGTTATGTGAAGCCCCACCACGTTACACTCCCATAAAGTCAGGAAACACAACTATCTTATTCACAGGAGAGTCTCCAAGTCCTGACACACACTTTAGTTGTGACCTGAATGAGTGAAAGTTGCAACCAGATCCTTGAATGCCAAGTTAAGAAGTCTGGACTCTGGCAGTGAGAAATAACGGAGGGAAAATGATCCTGCGAGGCATGATCAGGTCTGTGGGTTTGGAGGACAAGGCTAGAGATATTGTGGACGAGGTCACTGCAATAAGCTACAGAGAGAAAAATTAGAAGCAATTGCCATGAATAAGGGTTGAGAATTTCCTGGCCTAAGACATTAATGAAAGGGAAGGAAAATGTAAGAAAGACTTAGGCAGAATCATGAGGAGATTGCCCGTGGGTAGGGAGGAAAAGGGGACATGACTTTGCTTATGTTAAAGCAGAGGTAATGGAAGGAGAAGACTGCATTCACCTCGGGCTTGTCTGCAGGATGTCTAGGGAGGTTTCTTGGAGCTTCGAATCTGAAGACCAGGGGAGAGGTTCAGATGGGATTTGGGAGATGTGGGCAGAATCTGATGCAGACAAGGTATCCCAAGAGCAAGCACATAGTCATTAGGAGGACCACAGAGGGTGGGCCCCTGAGGGAAGTCATACTTTAAAGGGTGGCTAAAGGCAGAGAAGCCGGAAGATGATACTGAGCAAAAGCAGTTAGAAGACACAGAAGCGCTGCTGTTATGGACGCAGAGAGGGCAGGATTGTCTCGGGATGCTGTCCAAAGAGAGTGGTGGGGACCCAGTCTCCTGAGACTCACAGCTCCAGCTGGCACACAGTGGGACAGTTCTGGTGGGTAAAGGAAAGCCAGACAGTGGACTTTGAGGTGATATTTCATTGACTTTTGGTATAAGTCAAGTCAATGAAGATCACGTCCACACCTGCCCAACCAGCCTCAGGCCTTCACAGCCCTGGTGTGCGGGAAACCACGGGTGAGCTTTTCCAAGGCAGTTTTGGCAGAGGGATGGGCTAGAAGGGAGACTCCAGCCTCTCGGGTGCTGGGGTGCTGACTGCCTTCGGGAAGCAAGAGGGCCTGGGGAGAGTGGGGGGCGAGGTGGAAGGGTTCTGCAGCTGGAGGGGGATGTGACAAGCATGGGGACTGAAGGGAAGGAGTCGGCGAATAGCACTCTTGCCTTCTTTTAAGAGGGTTTTTAAAGTGTTATCATTTTTTCATTTAAATTAGAAAAATACCTGTGATAACGAATACCACGTGAGTGCCTCCTCACCCACCCCACCCTACTCCCTGACGTAATAATCTTTTCAGGTTTCCATCTGTAGTATTTTGTGTACATATGTTACACGATTTTAAAACAAGTTATGAAATCATTCCACATATATTGTTCTAGGGCAGTGGTTCTCAACCTGTGGGTTATGACCCACAGGAACTGTATGAAAGAAAGGGCCGCGGCATTAGGAAGGTTGAGAACCCCTGCTCTTGGGCTTTCATTTTACTCACTCCTATATGTACCTATATGTCCAGCTCTCTTCTTGATGGCTGGCTGTATAACATTTTATCATTTCATTTTTGATAGACCACTCTGCTTCCACGTTTTTGCTATTGCAAAGAGTACATCTGAAAGAGTGAATCTCATATGTTGATCTTTGGTCACTTGTGTGAGTCCTTTTGTAAGACAAATTCTTTTTTTGTTTGTTTTTGAGACAGAGTTTTGTCTAGGAAGAGTGCCATGGCATCATAGCTCATAGCAACCTCAAACTCTTGGACTCAAGTGATTCTCTTGCCTCCTGAGTAGCTGGGACTACAGGTGCTCACCACAACACCTGGCTATTTTTAGAGACAGGGACTTGCTTTTGCTCAGACTGCTCTCAAACCCGTGAGCTCAGTCAATCCACCTGTCTCGGCCTCTCACAGTGCTGGGATTGCAGGTGTGAGCCACCTCACCTGGCCAGGACAAATTCTTAATACTGGACTTACAAGTCATGGGGTCTGCCCATAAGTACTGTTTCCTTGAGAAGCTTCTTGAATTTGTCTGCTCTTTCCTTAGGGATTGGGCATGAAAAGTGCAGGGATAAAGGTATATTTCCAAGGAAGCTTGTGAACCAGAAATAAGGCTTTAAAGTATTTCAAACTGATGAATATAGTCTTCTTTTTAATCAAGATGTTGTGGGTAACTGTATTTATTCTTTCAGAAAATGACTAACAAGATTTTTACTATTATTTCTTTTTTATATACATGTGTTTATTTGGTTTCCACTTTTTGCCTTCACAAAATCAAAAAGGCTTAAAATTTAATAACAATAACAATGTTTGAGATAAGGACTAGAAACAAAACCCTCGTAAAGAATGAAGATAAATACATTCAGAAAAGAAATCAGACGATTGTTGCAATGAAATATTGAGCAACAACAATAATAATGCAAAAAAAGTAACATCCACATTGTCAAATAAGAGTATGTCTATTATAGAATGCTTTGACTTTGAGGTTCAGTGTGGAGTGACTGTATTTATGCATCAGTAATTCTTATTAACCTAATAAATTTGCACCCAATATAAATAACTCTAAACAAGATAAAATAACAGTCTATCCTTCTGGTTTAACCATCCATCTTCTACATTTAAAATCCACATTTGAAGATGATACTGATTCCTGAGGGCACATTTAGACATGTTAAAAGAGTTGTGATGTGGGAGATGTAGTCACAGATTTCAGGGAGACCAAAGATTGAATTCTCTTAAAATGTAAAAAAAAAAAAAAAAAAAATTTATATTCCCGGGATTTGGTATTTAATCTGTGAAATCATCAGTTTAACTATATTTTCAGATCATTCTCTGGCACACAGTGAGGAAAATCCACTCTCATTCCTGCAGAGAAACACAAAAACATGCAGGAGAAACAAAGATGAAGGGTCAACAGCCTCTGCAGGGGCCCTCTGATTGCACCGGGCGCTGACACACTTAGCTCTGAGCGCCCTCTTCTGACCACAGGCTCCACTGCACCAGCCTGGGTCCCGCCCACCCAAGGCCATGCAAGTCTGATATTTGGTTTTTCGAAAGCTGCTCCAGCTCTCCGAGTCTAACATCAACAAATCATTGAGTTCTTTCTGCCATAACCACTGAAACCCCAAGATGTTCTTTTTCAACATTTGTGCAATATTTTCAAGTTACCCAGGGCTCTGTCTTCTCTGTGAGGACAATCCTTTGATGACTAGTTTGAAAAATATCCTTCTTAGATCTGAGTTAAGACATCGGGATTCCACTTATGTTTGTTAACTGTCAGGAATAAAATTCACAATCTGGGATGTGGAAACTAGATCTAGACACCAAAGGAGAATGATAAACAATTCTGTGTGTTGTTATTCAATGCATTTGAGCAAAGTACGGCTGAAGCTGGAGCTTTCTGTCCACTCTGGAAAGTTGTTAGAACCTTAAGATAGCTTCACATGTCCTATATTCATTGAACAACTATTTGCTGAGCACCTACTGTGTGCCAGGGAGGGCACTAGCAGCAGGTCTCAATGGGGACCGATACCAGAAGACACTTTGATCGTTATTTGTGATAACTACGCAGTGTTTATATTGCAAAATGCTTGGAGATCTAAGAGTGTGATAATTGGTAGCTGAAGCCTCAATAATGTTCTTTCAAATTACCTGTTAATCTGTCCTGTGCTGCTGCTACTGAATTTAACTAGGTTAATCCTCTCAACTCTGAAATGGCTTCTTTCTAACTTCTTAAAAGGGGCTATTCAATCCCCCAAGGAACATGCTCATAGTCTGTTATGATAGGAAGGAGGAGGCAGATGAAAGAAAACAATTTTTCCAAATAACAGCCTGTTTTCTTTGGAGCTGGGGTGGGCAGCACTGAGGCTGGGCCCTGTTTGGATGTGGGCGCCTGTGGTTGCCTGGCGCTATCTCCACAAACCCCGCTGGGTGAGCCACAGGCCTGTAACCCTCTCCTTGTTCCTTACCCTGCTTCTCCTCCAGGTAGAAGAGAAGCCCCCTTCCCCCCCCTCCCTTTTTCATTCTGGTGTGGAAGCCAGACAGAGGGGGTTGGTCCCTGGAAAGGGCCAACCCCAAAGTGGGGCTGTTTCCTCCCCACCAGGCTTTGATTCATGGAGTCAAAGACAGCAGATGGGAGCACACAGATGTGCCAGGCAGTGTCATCCAGGAGAGCCAAGGAAATGCTGCAAGGCCGAGGGCTGTGCAGTGTCCTCGTGCAAAGCCCAGTGCATGGTCCAGTGAGAGTCCACTAGTTATTTTGCCCTGACTTTGTTAAACTCCAGATGAACCTTGGGGAGGTGGGACACCCATCCTTTCTTCCTTACTGCTCTTGGATTTATAACTGTTGCATGATGCTTCTTTGGATAAGTCATGGATCCTTCTATTCTACTAGGCAAAGTTCAATGAACTACTTACTAGCTCATTATAAGTGAACTTAGCTTTTTCAAAAAGCTAACATTCTCTGTAAAATAATTTCTGAATTTCCAAGAAGATGGTGCTGAAGGACGGTATTTTGTGAGCTTGCTCCTTCGAAAGATCTGAAATTTCAGGTGCCCCTTCCCAGATTACATTGTTCAATTAAATCCAATTCACTGACTTCAACTTAACAAATGTTTATCGAGTTGAGCACTGTGTTAGAAAAAGACCTGGACACTGCCCTTGAAATTCATAGACCAAAGGATGAGACAGACAAACAGATCATTTCAGTCCAGCACAGTACAAGCAATGACAAAATCTCGGACAGGTGGGGTGGCACTTTCAAGCCTCCACCCTCATGGAGCTACGGTCTGCCTGGGGAGAGAACCAGACTTAATCGGAAAATTGCACAAGTAAAAGTAGAATTTAAACTGACTGCTGTGGAGGAGGGGCAGGCAGCACTGTGAGAGCTTTAAGGGGGCATCTGCCTGGGGTAGGGGACGGCAGGAAGGCATCCTTGAAAAAGTAGCAGCCGAGATCTGAAAGATGGGTCGGGGTGAATTATGTGTAGAGTGGTGGGAACAGCAGTCCAGGCATGGGGAAGAGTGTGTGCCAGGTAACTGTGGCAGGGAGGGACATGGGGGACCCCAGAAATCACTCCACGGCAGAGAGGTCAGCAGGCCTGGGCCCCACGTGGGGTCTTCACTTCCTTGTGCGCATTTCCTCATCTGTGTACAGATCAGAGCAGCGCCTGCCTCACGGGAGCCACGTCCGTTTTTGTAACGCGCTCAGCAGAGGGCCCTGGGTACTGGCTGCTATGACTGCCGGGATTCCTGTCCCCCTCGTCCCACAGGGAGAGCTGTGGACATGGACTCTCTTTAACAATTCACACTGGATATGGGGGCACAATTCCCCAGGGGTCTCAGAGGCCACAGAAACTAGCATAAGCTCCCGTAAAGGTGACCTCTGGCTGAGACATCCTGAATGAATGACAGGTTGGGCTGCTGACCACAGGGTTCAAAACAACCACTAAAAGTTTATCCCCAAATACCCAGAAAAAAAACGAGACAGAGGAAGAAGGACGGAGTCTCCTGGGAAAAGGTTGTCTATAAATGGAAAATGACACTGAAAAGAAAACAAATCTTATTTGACATGAACCCATTTTTGACTCTGTCTGGAAATCCAGGGCAGAAGGAAGTGGAGGGGACAGAGGGTGAGTGAGCAGATGTGCCCGGGCTGAGCCGGCCTGCCCGGGACTGGCGTGGACACAGCATGTGCTGCCGTGACAGACCATGAGGGAAGGCTGTGGTGGTCACCAGGGCTCCCACGCCTCAGCCAGAGCCACTCAGACCCACGCACTCCCGGTCAGACCCAGCACCGGGCTCCCCGTGCTGCTACAGCCTGAGATGGGAGCAGGGGCTGGGGCAGGTCCTGCCAGGGCTGGGAGGGGCAGACAGAATTAGGGGGGGAGACAACCTGAGGGCAAATTTTGCTTCCTAAAATGGGAGCCTTAAGGGTCATTACCTCTCAGGGTCGTTGTCCCCTTGAATGAGATAAGCCACCTGATCAGTGCCCAATGCTCCATGCTCTCTCCAGGGCAGCTCAGAGCCCATTACCCAGGGCTGTTAGATCTAGTTCTGTGGCACCCTCCTAGCATCAGACAGTTTCTGAACCTCTCAATCCCCGTATTTCTCGCTGGAGAAGACTCGTGAACTTACCATTTAAATGACTCTACTTCAAAACCATTACCCATAAGGAGAAGCAACATTTGGCAGCACATTCTCACTATGTGTAAGCACAGCTAAGACCCTTCTCAGGAAGTCGTAGCCCAGATACTAAGACCTGGAGTCAGAATGTCTGGGTGCAAATCCCAGACCCTTTCCTTCCTGGATGTGTGGCCTGGAGCAACCCCTTCGCCTCCCGGGCTGCATTCCTTCAGCTGTAGGATGGGGGTGTTAACGACACCTACAGCACGGGGCTCAGGAAGGACCGCGTGAAGTGGTGCCGAAAGGGCCCCTGGGTAGAAGACCTGGTCCCAAGCACTGAGTCAACATTGGTGCTTATTGCCATCTCACTGCCCGTCTCAGCTTGTGTTACTCATTACCCCATAGCACATCCCAGAACTTAGAGCCTGAAAAGAGGATAAGTGTCCACGTGATGGAACACTATTCAGTGCGGGAGGGTGGGGGGGTTGGGGGGCTACCAGGCCACAAAAAGACAGGGAAGAATTTCAAAGTCATGTTGGTAATACTAAGTGGAAGCCACGCGCGGTGCCACACCTGTAATCCTAACACTCTGGGAGGCCGAGGTGAGAGGATCCTTGAGCTCAGGAGTTTGAGAACAGCCTGAGCAAGGGTGAGACCATGGTGAGACCCCGTCTCTACTAAAAATACAAAAAAATAGCCAGGTATTGTGGTGGGAACCTATAGTCCCAGCTACTTGGGAGGCTGAGGCAAGAGAGTCACTTAAACCCAAGAGTTGGAGGTTGCTGTGAGCTGTGATGCCATAGAACTCTATTGAGGGCCGACCAGAAAATGAGGCTCTGTCTCAAAAAAAAAAAAAATACATGAAATGGAAGGACCCAATTGAAAAGAATACATACTCTCTGATTCCAATTCTATGACACTCTGGGAAAGTAAAACTGTGGAGACAGTGAAAATATCAGTGGTTGCCAGGGGCTAGGAAAGAAAGAGAGAAGAATTGAAAGGACCATGGGGGCGGGGTTGAGGACAGTGAAAGTGCTCTGTGTGATAGTATATGGGTGATGTAGGTCGCACATTTGTACAGAAGGTACAACCAAGAGTGAACCCTAATGTAAACTACGGAGTCTGGGTGATAATGACCTGTCAACATGTCTTCATGACTATAACAAATGTACTACTGGGGGTGGGCGTGTTGATGGCGGGGGACACCGTTTGGGTGAATGGAGGGGAGGGGAATTATCTGTCCTCTCTGCTCAGTGTTACTGTAAACTCGAAAGTGTCCTGAAAAATAAAGACTATTAACTTTTTTGTTTTTTAAAGAAAGACTAAGTTACACAGTTTTCCTAGGGGTTTGAGCTGAGACTCATACCTGAACCCAGAGCCAGGGGGCTTCCCCACGTCTCTTAGCTGCCGTGGTGGATTCAGGCTCTGGTGGGTTGATGAAAGTTACACCAGACAGGGGGTTCAGACCCTGGGAGGAAAGGCCCAGGTTCCCCTGGGTTATCACCGGACGTCCCTTGGGTGTCAGGCCGGCTGCTCCTGCCTTCGCAGTGGCTTTCCTTCTGGATGCCGCCCTCCCTCTGCCCGAGCTGAAGACACCAGGGGGGAGGAGGAACCTCAGCTGGGTTACACCACCCTCCCAGGGGCACACTGGGGTCCTCAGCAGGGGATAATCTGGGTTGTGGGCATGCTGGGAATGAGAGTGTGTGTGAGAAAGTATACATTTTACTTATAGTCTAAAAGGCTTACCCTTCTGACTCAATTCCTTACCCCCATGAGACAGGAAATGCCTAACACTGATTACAAGGGTTGATCACATTATCTCACGAGAATAATAGAGTGAGGATTGTGCCTTTGAGATTTTTAGCAATAAAGCAACACTAGAAAAATATCCTGCTACTTTAAATACTATTATAGTTTCAGATAACAAGGCTGAGTCAAACTCTACAAAATGCATACATGTTTATTATAAGGGATTAAAACTATAACAGTCACAGGCACCATTCTCCCACCATCATCACCATTTCCCGGCCACTTCAGAGGTTATAAGTTGGGGTTAAGCAGGCTCCTTGAGCCTTATTCGACCTTCTCAAAATCCCTGTGAAGTATGTACTGCTATCATTTTGCAGATGAGGAAACTGAAGCTCAGAGAGGTTACATGACTTCCCAGGGACACCCAGCCACTAAGTGAGTGGTGAGTCCAGTGATTGAGGCCAAGGCTGTGGGAACCCACAGAACATGCTTTATATACCATGTTCACCTGGGCTGTCATTTTGAACCTTCTGCAATGTCATCTTGGTAAATACCAGGGATTCCCTCTCTCTTCTCTTTTAAATGATATAACATCAATGTCACATCCTAGCACAGAAGACCTGTCAATCAACATTACTCTCCATCCCTCCCCCTGCACCCCACCCAATCTACCCTTCCACTTGTCAGAGGAGCCATCTGTCCATCCAGTGTCTTCCAAACTACAGGATGTCTAAGATTCGCCTGAGGAAGTTTATTACAAAGTAGATTCCAAACACTGACCGCTGAAGATTCTGATTTAGCACATGGAGGAAGCACACTCAGGAATCTGCATTTTTAAACCACATGTCCCATATAATTCTGATTTTGATGTTCTTCAGATCATGCTTTGAGAAAAACTAATCTGTGGGTATTTATGTATTTATTATTATTATTTTTTTAGAGCCAGAGTCTCACTCTGTCGCCCTTGGTAGAGCACTTTAGCATCACAGCTCACAGCAATCTCCAGCTCTTGGGCTTAGATGATTCTCTTGCCCAGCCTCCTGAGTAGCTGGGACTACAGGAGCCCGATACAACGCCCGGCTATTTCTTTGTTGTTGCAGTTTGGCTGGGGCCGGGTTCGAACCGGCCACCCTCAGTATAGGGGGCTGGTGCCCTATAATACCCTACCTACCCACAGGTGCTGCCAATCTGTGGGTTTTTTAAGAAAAGTATTTATTCATATTTAAAATATCTATTAAAGATATATATGGTTAAAAAAAAAGTCAGAAGGTCAAAAGGACAAATAGTAAAAAGTACATCTCCCATGTATGCGGGTCATTACAAAAGTTCTGAGATACACAAAAATCAAGAAACATAAAATGTACATGGATGGAAACAAATGAAGCTCTCCCAGTAACACCCACAAGCCAAGCAAGTTGAAACTTGCAGGGTGAATCAGAAAGAACGCTGTTGACTGTGTTTCTTGGAAGTGAAATAACGGACCATAACACAGTCTGTCTCAAAACTTTTATAGTGACCTACATATAAGACAGTTCATAGCAGCAGTTTTGGTAAGAGTGAAAAATTTTAAGTAACATTAAGTCTCCTCCTAGAGATTATAGATAAATGCAATGCAAGCTATTTGTAAGATTGGAATTTACTGATAGTGGTTACAACAAATATTACAAATAATGTATGAAAATGGATAGAGCTCAGAAATAATATTGAATGAACAGAAGCAAACTGCAGAACCATCCATACTCATACAGAGCACGCTGTTTTGTGCATTACACGCTCACGCACACACACCATTACAATTCAGAACTGTGGTTGCCTCAGAGCAAGGAATGTTATAAATGAAAGAATCCAGGGGGATTTCGACACTCTCTCTAATATTTTATTTCTTTTACATAAATAAAGATCTGAAGTAGATTTGAGAAAATGTTAACATTTGTTGAATTGGAGTAAAGTGCACAGAAAGGTTTCTTATTTTCTTTTTTGTTTTCTTAAAAAGAACAAATGGCCCCCGCCTCCCTGGTCACCTGTTTTCTCCCCCTCAAGGGCAGGCTGCTATTGCTCTCTTGCACCACTGAGGTCTGCCTGTGCGGTAACAAGCACATAAACCTCAGGGACATCCTCACCTGGGCCTCTCCCTTCTGCTCCAGAGCTGATCTCGTCAGTGACATTCTCGGTTCCCCCTTCTGTCTCCTCGGTCCCTTTCCCTGCAGTTTTCACCTTGAGTGACGCATATTCTCAGGCCCCTCGTTTAAGGACAGCTTCTCTCCATTTCTACGCCCTTGTTTTTCTTTTGTTGTGACCACGATACAGGGTGAGCATCCCTCATCTGATAATCTGTAATCCAAAATACAGAATTTTCCAGCAACAACATGACATCAGAAATGCAAAATTCCACACCTGATGTCATGTGATGGGTTGTAGTCAATACACAGCCAAAACTGTGTTTCATGCACATAATTATTAAAAATACTGCATAAAATTACCTTCAGGCTATAGGTATAAGGTGTATATGAAACATAAATGAACTTCAAGTTCAGAGGTTCCCATTCTCAAGGTATCTCATTATGTATATGTCTGTATATGTGTTTGCCAAAATCCAAAAAAAATCAGAAATCTGAAATGCTTCTTGTCTCAAGCATTCTGGGTAAGAGATATAATCAACCTGTACTTCCTAGGAGGGTGGTGTGAACTCTCTCCCTCTGTAGAGGGGAAAATATTTTCTTTTCCTCTATTATCTTAGGCACATGGATAGAACCTCTCTGCAAATTAAACTGACAAAAGACAAATTAACAAGAGAAAAACAGACATTTATAAACACATACATGGGCTCGCCTGTGGCTCAGCAGGCTAAGGCGCCAGCCACATACACCTGAGCTGGCAGGTTCCAATCCAGCCTGGGCCCGCCAAACAACAACGGCTGCAACCAAAAAGTGGCTGGGCGTTGTGGCGGATGCCTGTAGTCCCAGTTACTTGGGAGGTGGAGGCAGGAGACTCGCTTGAGCCCAGGAATTGGAGGTTGCTGTGAGCTGTGATGCCGCAGCTCTCTATCCAGGGGGACAGCTTGAGGCTCTGTCTCAAAAAAAAATATATATATATATATATACATACTCATACACGTACACTGCGTATATGTACAGGAGCACTCAATGCTTAATGGCCCAAAGGGGTGGTGAGAATGGGAGCTTATAATAGACAGACACAGCATTGGAACACAGCGGTTTCAGAGGAGAAGGGGGAAGAGGTTGCGCTGATGACATATTTTGGAGACAGAACTAATGAAACTTTCTGCTGCATTGAATTAGGGATAATCGGTGAAGGAGAGAGAAGGAGGGAAAATGACTTCTCCACTTTGGGGCTGAAGTGCAGAGGACATTTACTAAGATGAAATATTTGGGAAAGAGAAGCCAAGAAGTTGGGCAAGGGAATCAACTGTTCTGTCTGGACCATATTAAATTTAAGATAATTATTAGGCCTGGCAGTGAAGAGGCTGAGCGGGCAGTGGGATACAGTGTAAAATCTAGCTATACACAATCTCTTCTTCCCCATGAACTCATCCTATGTGAGCTATCTTTCAGAAGTGGACTGTTTCTTGTTCTCCACTTGCATTTTCCCAATTCTGTTCCTTGCCCATGCTGTATCCTCTGCCCAGCACACCTGTCAATCTTGGGTTTTTAGAATTCTGATCATGTATACAAACTATCTCAAGTAATCCCTCCTCCCAAATCTCTGCATAAGTGATGTGTGCCTTGTGGAAGCTCCCGTTAAAATGAGATTCCTTATTTGTGACAGCTGTCACTAATTTATTTTTAACTGTCATTTTTGAAAGATGATAGAGACTTATGTGTATTTATCTCCTATGCTGGGCTGCAAGTTCCTGGAGGGCAGAGCTTGCATCCTTTGTTCTTTTTCCCTTTTTCCTTTTACAATATCTTCCACGTATCCCAAAACATGCTCAGCACACAGAAGGCTGCTCATTAAATGTGCCAAATAAATAATTAGAATAGTCCTGAGATGACTGAGATTAAATTAGTTACTGCTGATCAAAGGGAAGTGACTTTCTTAGCCCTAGAGGAACTGACAATGGCTGTGTCTCTGGCTCCTTGGCACAGAACTACCTCGTGCAATGCAGAGTCTCAACAAACAAACCCTGTGTACCTCTACACACAGAACCTTCTTTAGGCAAAGGGTATTTGCTTGTAAAAAATAGGAATCTAATTGATGAGCACACTAAAGAAGCCTATTATTAAAAAAGTGGTATGTTCTTTCCTAAGAAGAAAGTCACATCTATAATGGCTTTGTTATCACCACCGCCACCCATGTATAACTTTTATAAAACTGGACTTTGGTCCACTTTGCTTTCAGGAGATGCTTGTGCATTATGCTGGGGTGCTGGAAACAGGGGTTGAGCCCTGATTGTTTTGTGATCTTATGCCCAATCTGTCCTTGAGGAGTCATTAAAGTCAGATTGATTTATTCTAACACGTTCTGTTTCACAGTGTGCCAGATCATGGATTCCCAAGTGGGGAAAAAATGATGACAGGGTTGTGGGGTCTTGGTAGACAAGCTGACAAACCCCTGGGACGGGAGAGGAAGATGAGATAGACATGGGGGGCTGTGACCATGGAGAGTGGCTGGGCTGTGGCCTGAGCTCAGGAGGGTGTCAGAGGTGAAGGATGACTCCTGGAGGAAGGAAGGCCAGACAGCTGAGTGAGAGTAACAAACAAAACAAAGGAGGTGGCTAGAGGAAGATGGGGAAAGGCCAACACCATTATGACAGCAGCTATCACCTACTGAGCGCTGCGGACGTGCCAGGCACAGTGAAAAGGACTTCCCACAGACCGTCCCCGATCTTCCCCCGATGGAGTGACAGGTCAGAAGCTCGAGAATCAGAGAGGTTAAATAACTTGCTTGGGGTCAGAGTCAGTAACTAGATGTGCTGGGATTCAAAGCCCGTGCCAAAGGTCAGTTAGACGCCAAAGCCCATGCTCTTACCCACTGCTTCTACCACCTTGTGTTACTGATTCAGGGGCACGTCCTCCCACACGTCTGCCGTAGGCTGAGGAATGCAATGTCTCCCGCACCTCAAATAGTCAGGTGCTGGGTGATGAGCTAATTCGGAGGTGCAGCTCTCAAGCCCTGCTATGACTGAGCTGTCTGCGGTGCTGGGAGCACTCAGTGAGGACGGAGATGCTCTCATCTGCCATCAGGGAATACTCACTGCATTGTGCCGGGCCCCACCTAAATGTTTTTTTATTGTCTGCCCTTCACCATGAGTAATGCCACTTTCCATTTTAAGCTGGGAGCTTCAGTGACCGTGTTACACGCCAGGGTTTAAAGCTAGGAGCTGCCTGGGAATTACTCACCCACTTCAAGATGCAGCCAACAGCACACCCTCCCACTCAGGATGCTGCTGGAAGATCTTCCTTGCCAAGGCTAAGGGAAATCTGGTTTCCCCTGGAATCAGGCTTGGAATGGTGCCAGGATATCAGAAAGCCCACGAGTTAACTGGTTCTCCCAGTGAAACAACTGTGCTGGTTTCTGGTCCCTTTGCATGGGCTAAAGGTTGTCACTTGTTCATTCATTTGGCACTTGCTGAGGACCTACTATGTGCCAGGCACTCTGCCCTATGATGAGATGCTGCCATGAGCTGAACAGCTTTAGTTAGTCCTTATCTAACAGTCTGGGATAGGGAAGGGGGTGGGATTAGCAGACAACTGAAAGAATATGATAAATGATATGACGTAGAATTGGGGGAACCAATAGCCAGAGGGTTTATGCCAAGGCAGGTGTGAAGGACAAGGAGGAGATGGCTATGTTTTTTCATTTTAATCAAACAAAATTGACTTGGAAAGAGAATTCAGAGCACGTGGGGTTACTTACAGAGTTACTGGGAAGGTGTGGTGGCCCCAAATCACACTGCAGGGATGGGCCAGTCAGACAAAGATGTGTGTGTGTGTGTGTGTGTGTGTCTGTGGTGGGAAGTGAGGGGTGGGTGGTAACTCTCAAATACATGGGGTGGGAGTCAGATGCTAAGCAGTCAATAAAGATGACAAATTTCCAGAACAGCAGGTAGAACTATGGAAGGTGGGGAGCAGGAGGCTGTCTCAGAATGACCTAAGAGATTCTGAGTCAGACAAACCAAAAGGAACAGCTTAAAGAGAGCAGCGACTTACTGAGGCAAGCAGGCACTGGGGCCAAGCGGCCAGGCGCTCCGGGATTCCTCAGGGAGCCGTTTACTGCTCAAGGAAAGCCTCTACCACCTCACAGGGAGGCCAGCCAGGTGCCAGCAGGTAAGTAGGAACTATGGTTTAAGCTTTTCCTTTTTTAAAAAGTGCTCCAGGGGACATTCTGGAAAGTGGCAATTCTCACTTTGAGTGTTGGGATTACAGAGCTCAGCTAAATCAGAAAAACGTTCTCCACGTGGTAACTGGAAAAGATGTTTAGGACGAGTGAATAGAATGATGCTAACAGTCAGCCTTTGCTGTTGTGCTAACACGAGCTTACATGCATTATCTCATTTGATTCTCAGAAGAAGCCTAATAGTTCATAATGGACAGACTGAGGCATACAGGTTTTAAATGTCTTGGCTAAATCCCATGGTTAGCAAGTTGTGGAGCTAGGATGCAAATGTTTTACTAGTAATAAAACTAAGAGTCTCTTGATAGAAGACATGAAAAAAGTGGAGATCAAGTGAAGAAGGAAAAATCATCTTAGAGGGAAAAATCACTTTTTCTTTGCTAAGTGGGGGGAGCCTAACCCCTTAGCTATCACTACTCTCATGGGTACCATTGTGAATGTTAAGGTCAGCTATTGCTTCTTACTAAGAAATTTTCAAATTTTATCCAAGAGGAAAATACCCTGTTTTCCTACAGGGAACCTTGAGTGAGGAACTATGAGCAGAAGCTCATGGTATTTACCCCTCAGTCACAGCAAGACACACACACACATATATATATATATATCTCATATTTTTAATTGGTTTCTTAAATAAAAATTTCACTTGGATAGACAAATAAGACATGCTCCTTATAAAAAACATCATGAAATATGAGAAAATATAAAGAAGAAAAGAAATCACCTATAATCTTACTACCTAATTATAGCTGTTGTCATATTTTGGGATGTATGTGTTTGTAGTTGGGGTGGTGGTGTATAATTTGTAGTCTCTTTTTCCAATGCATACACATTGATACTGTCTTTTAAAATCACAGTTCTTAATGTTCTAAATAACTGCTATTGCCACAATTTAGCCCTTTTCTTCCAGGGAGAATTATGTCACAGTGCTGCATTTTGCAAATCTGTTAATATGGAATTTAAACTTGTTTGTTCAAAGGAGTGGGTGGAAGCCTTGGGGGCTTTCTGGGGTACAGAATATAGAGTATGTGAAAGTGCCTGGGCCTTTAAGAAAAACTTGGCTTTTCCTTACTTATGAATATTACTAGCTAGCAGCATTACCTAATCAGGTGGCCATGGATTTATTAGGAGAGACTTACTCCACAATCCACCTCATGTATAACACTCAATAATGTCATGGAGACAAAAAGCAGAAGAGCAGTTGCTAGGACCCAGCCCCGTGTGGAATCTTTGCTCTGATCTCACTTCCCTTTATTGGCCTAGGGGACCTCACCTCTTCCCACACCCCAGCCAAAGGCAGTTCAAAATGTCACAGTCCCACACACACAGTCGTCCCGGCACCTCTCAGAGTCCACGTGGCTCAAGTCAGCACAAAGCCTGGTCTGTCTGGTGGCTGCTGCTGTCAACTCTTGTCATACTATGTGCCACCTGTCTCCTGTCCTTTTCCCAAATTATCACGATGAAGTCCTCCCAGTAGGAGCGCTGTATGTTTCCGCTCCATAGCACAGACTTCTGTTTTGTGTTGGGAGTCAGTGGCTGCTCAAAGGGCTTTCATGATGCAGCTGGACTTGCTGATGCAAACAAAGTTGCTTGCATGTTTTCTGACCCTGAAAAGGCCTTCCAGAACTATCCCCGCTGGCCTCAATTAGGACTTTACCTCCAGCCCAAAGGGAGGAAGAAAATGGACTTGAGTTTAGTTAATGAGTTACAGGCAGGAAAGAACCAAAGCACCTGGTTCTTCTCTTTCCTTTCTGTCTGCATGTAACCTTTTTCTTCCGGGCCATTCCTTGTCCTGAAGTAAGGAGACGTCATTGCCAAGAGCATCCATTTGGTGACCTGGGAAGCCAAGGGCCAGCTGGGTCTTCTGACAGTGACAATGGTGATGCCCTAACTTGCTCTCCTAGAAAAGGGCTCTTCTTAACTCTTGCTTTTTTACTTTGTTTTCTCAAGCTTCATTAGATTTTCTTTTTACTTACAAAGGCAAACACTTAAACAATATATGCACCTACTGGAAAGATTAATTATCTCCAACACCACCTTTGGTTCTACTTTTTAGCTCCATGAAATTCATTAGATTATTCCTACACATTTCATTTGCAAATAAAAATTAAGCAACAGTTCAGATGTAAAATACCTCTTAACCCTAAGAGTTTCTTAATTTCTCAATGATCTCCATTTTCTCAGCAGTAAAAATGGAGATAATACACTCTTTGCTGTGCTGCTGATGTAAGTCATGAGATAACATACTACACACAAATTGCTTAATAATATACTGTGGATAAATTAGGTTCAACTAGTTATATGTGTTTCATTTTTATGTTGTATTGACCTTTAAAATCACCATCTGTGGCAAGTGATATGGCTTTACATTTTCTGTAATGATAGAAAGCTTCCATTTAAAATAATTTTTTTTTGCCCACTAAGAAGAATTTGTTAATTATAATACTTAATGGTATTTGTGTCAAATCTTCTTCTTTGAGAAAAACAAATGTGAATTCTACTGCCTATATTCAATTACTCCCTTTTCTCAAGGACAGCTCTAGGGGCTTCTACCCCTCCACATGCCGCCCATTCACACACATACAAATATAAACACATTCATAATGTATATCCTGTCAAATTAAAATAAATACTTTTATGACATGTGAATATCTCAAAAACACTATAGATTATTGTTTTACAGGATTTCTAAAACACACATAAATAAGTTATATTGTTTGTATCATGCTGTCGCATGCTAAAATGAATTTCAATTTAAAGACTGATTGAACTTCAAAAATATTAATTAAGTAAAAAACTGATTCTAGCTGTATATACCTAGATTATTCGGGTCAAAACATTTTGAATACATAGAAAATAAATCCCTTCAAAAAAGAAAGTTGAACTTTATCTTGGAACTGAAAAAATATGTAACCTAAAAATGTATTCCCTTACATTAATTTGAAGTAAAAAAATGAAATAAAAATACACTTTTATGCATGTATACAAAAGAAGAATGATAAAGAAAACACAAGGAGTTAAGAAACCCCAACCAAACCCCGAATCAACCAACCGAGCAGACAGCAGCAAACTCAGTGCAAACATGAATGTGAGAGTTGGAGGGTGGATACAAGATCATTTGCAGTGGGTTTTTACCTCCACTGATTCTACAACAGTAAGACAGAAAGTTAGTCCTCACTGCCCCCTCCTCTTCCTGTGCCCACTACACTGCTCTTCTTATCCTGGTAAGCCCCACTGAGAAATCTCAAAACATTCAACAGTCTCCTTTAGAAGCAGCACCTAAGTGTGGGGTCTATAAGCTCCAAAATTACCCCCCCTTCCCTCTTCTCTTGTGGCAATAGGCATGTCTCCAAAGTATTCTCCAGAAATCCTAGCTATTTGATTTAATAAACATCAACAGATATTCATGGAGCGTCTATTAAGTATATGGCAAGAATGTACATCTGTGGGAGAAGGGAGTGCACGAGACCCAATCCCTGCCCTTGAGGAGCTGAAGATTTCCGCAGGGAGGCCAGAGGATGCAAATAACTATAATTGCAGGGTAGGATGCAGAAACTGCCACAAACAGCAACAGCCAACATGAACAGGATGCCACAGGAGGAAATGGTGACTTTTGGCGTGGTAGCGATCAAGACAGATTCAGGATGGAGGTAGCACTGGTCCCCTGAGAAGCATTTGTCCTTTAAAAAGTTTAGATGAACTCTTATGCTTCCTCCCCAGTTGGTGGAGTATTTTGAGTCCCTGTTCATTCTTGGCTAACAACTGGGAGAAGGCTCAGCATCCTGCTGTTTGTTTTCTGAAACATGCCAGCTCGTTGCTCGCCAGATTCACGAAGTCTCCTGTGGTCAGCAAGACAGACTTAGAGGCATGTGGCTCTGTACACATCCCTGACCCCATCTGGCGAAGGTGTCAGCTCAAATGTCACTTGTCACCCCTGACGACACTCACCCTCCAGCCCCACTGTCTCATTTTAGCTGGGAGATATGGGGAAGAGCACATTTTGAATTTTCTTATTTAGCTGTTCACTTTTTTAAATTTTCATATCTCCCCCCCATAAGAATAAAAACAGACAACGAAAGCAGGAACTTTGCTCCTCTTGTTTGCAAGCAGGAGGTGATAGCTCATGTGGCTTTAATTTGCATTTCCCTAATGATTAGTGATGTTGAGTATTTTTTCATGTACCCGATGACCATTTGTATGTCTTTTGAGAATTGTCTGTTCAGATTATTCGCCCATTTTTACTCAGTCTTCTTGTTTTCTTATTACTGAGTTGAGTTTCTTATATATTTCGTATATCAACCCCTTATCAGACACGTAGTTTGTAAATATTTTCTCCCACTTCATGGGTTTTCTCTTCACTTTGTTGATTGCTGCCTTTGCTGTGCAGAAGGTTTTTAGCTTGATGGAATCCCATTTGACTATTTTGCTTCTGTTGCCTGTGCTTTGGGGATCAATCACATCCAAACAATCGTTGCCTAGACCAGTGTCAAGAAGCGTTTCTCCTTTGTTTTCTTCCAGCAGGTTTATCGTTTGGGGTCTTACATACAAGACTTTGATCCATTTCGAGTTGGCCTTTGTATTTAGTGTAAGTTAAGACATAATTTATTAAGCACAAATGGGAGGTATATAGTAGCCACATGCTAGATGCTAGGGAGGAAAAGCTGAGCAAGATAGATGAGGGCTCTGCCTTCAGGGAGCAAAGTCAGTGGGGAAAACAGTTAAATAACTAGCATGAGGCTGGCTCTGAAGTCCTAGGGAGCATTTCAAGGGGTTGAGGGAGGTGGGCGTGGTGGCAATACTGTAAAGAGAGGTCCAGGCCTGGGGAAAGGCAAATTCTAAGGCCTGAGGTGAGCGTGTGCTTGGCACACTGAAGTACCAGAAGGTGTTTATTCTTGTTGAGGCCACTGATGCACTGGAAGCCCGGGACTATTGGGCATTCTGTCTTACTCACTACAAAGACCAGGAGACCTGGAGGCAGAGTGGGTCACCAGCTACACTCAGGAGATGACTAGAGTGTGAGCTCTGCTGGCTTTGCTTTGTTTCCCATCTGAGAACGGGGCCAGAACATAGATCCCTAATGAGCACGTGCTGCGTGAATGAATGCAGAGGTTCTCAGCCCTCTCCTCTGGCATCACCAAGCCCCGCAGACTCACAAGGCTAGAGGCATCTTGGTCCACCCTTTCCCATCCAGGATGTCTGTCCCGCCCTTAAGCCTCCCAGAAATGGTACCATTTTGTAAATTTTACAAATTACAGTAGTGTGAGTTGGAAATTTCATTCTTGAGGTCATTCCCCTGTTGCGGGGGGAGAAATGATGTGTCCAGTCATCCCGTGTGCCCAGGGGAGGATGCAGAAGTGCAGGAATGTCCATCCCAATGCCCAGCTCTGCAGGCAGCAAGGGCACTCTGCTTTCCCAGTGCTCTGCCAGCTGTTAAGACACCATCATGCTTTACTTCTAAGTCCACTGCTAACGACAGGTGAGCCCCATGTGCCCAAAGCAGCACCATCTCATCTGGAAGTATATTTCCTGCTATCTTTGATGGTAAGATTTCTAAATTTTTCTTTCTTTTTTCTTTTTTTGAGACAGAGTCTCACTCTGGGTAGAGTGCCCTGGTGTTATCATAGCTCACAACAACCTCAGACTCTTGAGGTTGAGCAATCCTCTTGTCTCAGCTTCCTAAGTAGCTGGGAATGCAGGCACCTGCTGCTATGGCCAGCTAGTATTTTTGTTATTAGTAGAGACAAGCTCTCCCTCTTGCTCGATTTGGTCTCCCAACTCAACTCTTGAGCTCAAGCAATCTACCCGCCTGGGCCTCCCAGAGTGCTGAGATTATAGGCAAGAGCCACAAGGACTGGCTGAGATTTTTAAATTTAAGTTTAGTTTATGTCCCAGTACTGTGACCGGCTAAATGTCACCATCTGTCCCAGAAAAGGTTGCCAGGTCAGTGTACCCAGGATCTCCTGGCTGGGAACCTGTGAAGAGTGGACTCCACATTTGGCCTATACTCACATGCCCCGCTCCTTCTGAGGCCCCGCCACCTCTTACTTGGCCTGCCGTATCTAGTTCCTGGTTTCCCCCTTTCCTCCAATACTTCATCCAGCAGCCAGAGTGACAAAATGCAAATCTGATGATGGCACTTCCCAGCCTGCAGGGCTGAGTGGTTTTCCACAGTCCTGCAAATCATGCCTACAGGCTCCTGTGCGATCTGGCCCTGCTGGTGTCTCCAGCCACAGCTCTCTCTCCTCACACAGAATGGGCTACTTTTAGTTCCCTAAGAAACATGCCCCTTCTGGACTCAGGACCTCTGCTACCTTCCCCTCCCTACTCACTAGTAATATATAAATACCCCTTCCTCCAGGACGTCTTCCCTTCCCACAGGTTCTATACATCTTCATTCTCTGCTCCCACGGTGCCCTGAACTTGGCTACTGTAACTCAGTTCATTCAAAATCCTGTGTGTGGGGAAGGTCTACTCCACTAGAATTTGAACTTCAAGAGAGCCTCACTGCATCCGACTCAATCGCCACAAGATTTGTCATGTCCTGCACGTCATGGGCCCTCAAACCCATCAAATTAACAAATGAGTGCTCAGGTTTTCAAACAGTTGGACATAACTTTACCAAACACAATAACAGGCAGGGAGAAACTGGACCATAACAGGACCTCATCGTCATCCCGAGTCACCTGACCTTCCTAACCCGGAAGGCCTGATTTCATCTTATTATGGGCTTATGTTTTGTGATCAGATCCCAGTTAATTCTTCAGAATCCGTTTCTGGCTCAGTCCAGAAAAATCTAGGCCTTTACACCAGGACAGCAAAGCACAGCCTCGGGACAAACCACATGAGGTCCAGACACCCTGGTGTGCCCGCTGAGGGCCTGTGCCTCTTGCTGGAGAGGCAGAAAGCGTCCCTGCCGCAGGCATGCACAGCAAAACAGGGCCAGAAGGACCGGAGCCTTCACTCGGATCGCCTGGCCCTCTGTTTTATTTTCATTCCCCCAGCAGCAACAGACAATAACTCAGTAAAGGAAATATGAGTAATGGAAAGAAAGAGAAAAAAATAAACATATCAAAGTGGGCAGTGTCCCCAGGGCCACTGCTTTTAAAGAAAACAAGAGAGTAGATTTGGAGATATTTCAGTGACTTTGCTAAAAGGAAAAAAGTAATCAAACTCACTCTACCCTTCTAGGCTGAATTGCTTTCCTCTGATCTTGATGTAGAAAAAAGGTTATCCCCGACCCGGGGTTCCCACACTCTGGGGTGCGGTGAAAAGCCCTGTGGAGTCTCTTTCAGCACGCAGGTCCAGCCCCAGCTTGGGCAGTGAAGCCAAACCCCCTGGGGAAGGACCTTCCCTTGATTCCCACTAGGGGGGGCCCACTCTGACAGGAAGCTTTAAACAGCTCAGGTACCAAGCTCAGGTCTGCTCCTGGGAGCTCCCAAGTCGGGTGCTGAAAACCTTGTTCATAGTAAAATACCACAAATAGACTTAGGCCATGTAGAAAAATGAAGACTGTTGATGTCACCTTCTGGTGGAAGTGGAAGAGGGCATGGGGGTAATGTTCTATTTATTTTATTCACTTGTGTTGCCAATGACTGAGCTGCCCCTGTAGGCAGGGGACTCGTGCAAGGTACAACAGGAAAATGATGTCGGCCCCTTTGAGCAAGACGATGACAACAGCGACTCACATTCATCGAGACTCAGGATGGGCTGGGTGTTTTGAACAGATCATCTCATTTAATCCGTCCAAACTCTCTATGGGGAGAGTTTATCCTATTTTATGGATGACAAAACTGAGGCCCCGGGAGGTGAAGTGATGTACCCACAGTCAACCAGCAAGTTAGTGCAGAGCCACATTGGAACCAAGGTCTCCCTGACCCTGATGTCAGGATCGTTGTAGTAGGAGCCTCCTTGAGGATACTCAGCCCCTGCCTTTCTAATGCTTACAAATAAATGGAAAAGGCATAAGGAAATCAGAAGAATAAGTGCAAATTTTATAGCATTATGCAAACACACGCGATCAACCTGGGGACATCTGGAGTCTTGTCCTGCTCTGGTTGACTACCTGGCATACTCTTTGTTACAAGGAGTCATGAAAAAAGTGGCTCTAACCAAAATCGACTATTTTCCTCCCTCCTGCACAGAAGGGTGGAGTCAGCGCGTTTTTAGAGAAAGCCAAGCAGTCCTATTGCCCAGTTCATGTGGAGGAGCGCAGGGCCGGAGGCTCCACGTTCCAAACCCCAGAGAGAGGCTTCATTATTTTGTGAATTCTCAAAGTAAGAAAGATATTAATAGTATTATTTGTGGTGAACTCATCACGAGCTGGGTACTGCAATATTTCCTTTGCACATTATTACCAGTGTTGATCTGTACAACTCTATGAGTAAGGACTATGCAGATGGGGGAAAGACTGAATGAGGCTAAGCGACTGGCCTGTGGTCATCTATCTGCTCAGTGGGGAGTGGTCTGAATCACAGCTATCATTCTTTCCTAGTATCTAGGCTGTCTCTTTAAGCACAAGGACAGGCACCATTTGGAATGCTAAGTGAGCAAGAATTCTCACCTGTCTGCCAGTTTTTACTAGGCTGTGCCAAGCCTCAGCAAGTATCTACTGAATGCCTTCAATACCTTATGCCCAGTACCAGGCACAAAAGACTCACATTTAATGAGTGGGAAATCTGAGACCCTTATGGGGAAATTTATGAATGGACAGTAGATAAAGGGGCTGCACATAAAACCTGGATGAGTGTACAAGAGGCCTGGATTAAATAAAGTCACTAATGCCTGCAGATGCACGGAGGACAGAAGACAGAGCTGAGAGGTGACTACGGTGCAAAGGAGCAGAGTGGCCATGAAGCTTCAGAGGCACAAGACACCCCCAAGGCTGCTCTCGGCCAGTGCTGCACCAGGCAGTCCACTCCCCATTAACCTGATGCACACTGGACATGGGCAGGGGTCTCAGGCCTATACTGCTGAAAAGCATCCCTCAGGTTGCACCCAACGCACAGAAGGGTGCAGTGAAATTCCAGGAATGGCGCCACACACCCTCAGAGCAAGTTCTGGCAAAGGGCCTGAGGCTCCCGTTTGGGGAGTGGCTTTGGAAACCAAAATCAGCAGATGTAACACTTTTAAATTAATTTGTCCTCTACCTTGAAGGGCAAATATATAAGTAAGAGAGGAAGTACAGATAAGTCAAGGAAGAAAAATGGAACTTCTGCCCATCACAGGTACTAACCTAATGATTTAGCACAAACCGTAACAAGATGTATGTGCTTTCCCCAGTAATTCCATGCGCATAAATGCTCCCTAAGGAAGAAATGAGATAATGTGCCAAGATGACTAGCGTGGTCTAATTATAATAGTGACAACAGTCAACAACCTAAATGTCTAACAATAAACGTTTAGTTAATAAACGTTTTGCATGTTTATACAATGAAATCCTAGGCAGCTATTCCAAATGGAGATGTAGATTTATATTTCCTAATGAAAAGATTACTAATATACCGAGTAAAGTCAGATCATAAATGAGAAGATTATAAGACGATAGCTCCATAGCTGACCACCTCCCTAAATTGACCCTAATTTTCATTGAGCAGACATGCACCACATGTATGTATCAGCACAGTAGGGTCTGTTCCTTATGCTGACCACCTCTGTGCGTTGACCAGCTTGCTCCAGTCCCTTGCGGGGGGAGGTCAACTTACAGAGGTTCTCCTGTGTGTTTATGTGTGTATGATTCCACTTTACAATATAGTCAGACCTCAGTGAATAGGAAAATTAGCAATCAGAAGCTATCACTGGCGGATTCGATCAGGGTAATCTTCTTAAACTTTTTATTGCTGTTTATCTGTATTTTCTAATTTTCCTATCATTCTCTTAAGGCTTTCTATTTCTAGCATGCATTTAAGGGTTTCTAAGTAGACTGACATCTGCTTTTTTGTTGAATTGATACAACAGTAAAGCATTATATTAACTCTTACCTATTAACTCTTTGCTTCCCAAAGTATGTGACGTGTCCCTATTGATAGAAGAGAAGTTCTGAGAGGTGCTAAGACATATCTTTCAATAACAACGCAGAGAGAAAAGGAGCCTCATTTTACATCTCCTTAAATTATTTTGCTTATTCAAGGAGAAAACTTTGTCTTGGGCCAATTATGTTTTCAGGTCCCCTAGAAGATCTGCTGTTCTCTCTTTATAACCAAAGGAGCTCAGCAGGCAAGAAGCTGCCCGGAGTAGAAGTCAGTAGTATTGTTGTCCTTTCATTATATTTATCTTTAGGCCTGCCTTCTATTTATAGGCAATTTTTGCAATTATATTGGGGAGAGAAAACTTTTCCTTAATTAAGGAAATTAGGTAAAACTGCTCGTCAGTAATTTAAAAAATATTTTAAAGTAAAGAATTCAGTAAGAGGATAATGATCAAAATGATGAAGGCAGCGAACTTGTTTTGAAGTCTGAGGAAAGTGGCATTAACCTCTGGTGACAATAAAACTACCCCTACTAGAATATCAGTGTGCACTAGAATACCCAATAGCTCCCCCAGGCCTTGGTTTCTGTCTGTCTTCTCATTTTTAATATAAAAACAATAACATGGAAATAATAGATCGTAATTTGCTCAAGTGATGACCCAGCCAGTAGGGGGATAATTTCAGAATAGGATTCTGAGTATCCAGATAAATCCTGCTGGGGGGATGACTGCTGGGAGAGACTCCTAAGAGCAGATACAATTTCTTTGCAATGTTTGTCCTGAGGAAAGAGGTCCTTCCACAGGAAGAAGGTCAAGTCCAGTCTATTTTTATAAGAGTGTTTCAAGTGGTTAGTGGACTTATTTCCTGTGGTTCCCAGGAATTCCGCAGCAGGCTCTCCGGAGGATGTTGGTGATAGGAACAGGGACTTGATGAGTGCGAATCAATAATTATCTCTATATTTGCTTCACTTTTCCCTATAAAAATAATCTAAGGGAAAAACACTTGTTTTAGAAGAGCAAAGTTCACTACAACAGAGAGTAGAATTAGATATGAAAGTCCCTTAGTGTGTGGCAGAATCCTTAGGTCAAGATTTTGCAAGCTGAAAATGTATCTATTCATTCATGACCTCCCTCTCATTTACTGAACAAATATTTGAGCAATTCCTCCGTGCTGGTCACTGGCCATAGTTTGAGGGCTGGGGAGGGAGTGGTGAATAAACATGGCCTCTGTCCTCCAGGAGCTTACAGTCTAGTGGGGGAGAAAGACATCAAAGAAAGAAACACATGGGTGGATGGATGATGAATTCACACAATAGCAAGTGTTAGGAAGAAAAAGAACAGGAGGCTGCAAAAGGCAACCATGGAGGAAGCAGGGGTATTGGATTTAGTAGGGAAGACCTCTGAGGACGTGACCCTTCAGCTGCCATCTGAAAGGTAAGAAGGAGCCACCAGTAGAAACAACTGGGAAAGGGCATTGCCAGAGAGAGGACAGTCTGTAGGAAGACGGCCACATGGAGAAGACCACAGTGGGCTCAGGACCCAAGGGAAGATGGGGTGAATGTAGAGGCAACGAGGGAAAGTGGCTGGAAGTGAGCCAGACCATGCAGCATCTCAGGCCGTGGTGAGGGTCCCGATTTCTCTTTCTGGGAAGGGAAAGCCGTGGAGGGATTTAAGCCAGGAAGTGGCCAATTCGATGCAGGTTTTCAAAGATCTCCCTGGCTCTGTGTCTAAAAATGGTAGGAGGGGGCCAAGAGCAAAAGAAGGGGCTATTTCAGGAGGTAAGACAGGCTGAGGGTGGACAGGGCCAGCTATTGACAATGAGTTGGTTATAATATGTAAATTCGGTAACTATTCACTAGAGTCAAAGGGCTTGATTCACAGACCTCAGAGAAGTCAACCAACTTACAGGGCTAGGATTAGGGTGAGATGAAGGAGGCATTTAGCCAAACATTATACTCAGCACTCAGAGTAAATAATACTTTAATGCAATATTTTTCAAAAATTGAAAAAAAAAATTTTAAGAAGATGTCTCACTCTGTCACCCTGGCTTCAGTATAGTGGCATCATATAGCTCTTCAACTTCATCATAACCTCAAACTCCTGGGCTCCAGTGGTCTCCCTGATTCAGCCTCCCAAGTAGCAGGGACTACAATGGCCTGCTGCCACGCCTGGCTAATTTTTCTATTTTTTTGTAAAGATAGGGTCTCACTCTTGCGCAAGCTGGTCTCAAACTCCTGGCTTCAAGTCATCCTCCTACCTCAGCCTCCCAAAGTGAAAAATCTAATTTAATACAAAAATGCCCATGACGACCACCACCAACAAAACCCAGCAGAACAAATCACAGCGATGACAGGATAATGTGTGCAAAACAAACCCAGACGGGACCTGCGCTCATGTGGGTGAACAGTGACATGGTGCGAGACAGAGAGTAATGAGCAAACAAGTAAATAAAATCATAAATTATCATAAATGCCATGAAAGAAACACCTTTAGGTCTGAGGTGGAGGACAGAGAAGTGAGGAGAGCTTCCTTAGACAGGGCTGGGGGGCGGTCCCAGATAATTAGATTCGGGGAGGCAGATGGCTTACCTGAAAATGCAACGTGTTCATGAGAAATTGTGCAAATCAAATCCATCAAACTGCCGGTACAGTGGGAAATTTGATAGCCTAATCCTTACTCCTATGAAGAACATTTTGAAAAGCAACATCCACGTGTCCGTTTATTTGTTTTCTATGAGAATAGATCTATAGAAAAGTTATTCTCACCACCGAAGGTTCAAGAACAGTACAATATCATGAAAACGTTGGGAAATGTTCCGCCTTCCACCTGCCCCACCCAAGGGCCTATCTTAATGTCTGGCTTTAGCAAATTCCAGAAGAGCCCCTTGGACCTGACGATGCTGAGGAGGAGCCGAGGAATGTAGACCTTTCAATGTCAAGAGGAATTATGTGCAAAAAGACAGCAGCACAGAGAAGTCTGGAGAAGTCACTGACGTGTTTCCTCCTCACTTACTGTTGCCTAATCTGCTTTCAAAGGCCTAAAAATTCTCCATTTTTCAAACCCCACCCAACATCATGGTTCCGTGATCTCTGAAACATGAGAAGGGAGGAGTGGACACTGAAGGATATAAATGGCTTTGAAAGGTCAGTTAGGAAAAAGAAACAAGCGAAGAGGGAGAACATCCAAGCGGAAGGGATAAAAGCAAATCGTGCTTTGAGCTACCTGCCAAAATTAAAGAAAACTCCCGTGAGAGGCCCTGTGTGCCGGGCGAGTGTTCTGTCATGGTTATCAGCGCCTACCTAGACTTGCGATTTTTCTGACAAATGGCATCTTGACTGCAATGTGCACCTTCCTGGAGACACCAGATTCCAGGGCAGATTTATCTCTTAGGTCAGCTTCTTGGATACAAGATTGCAATAAACTTCCAAGCCCTTTCATCCTTTATCAAACCCCAGTCATTTCCCAGGGCCTTTGGCTATCTTGTTCCATCTCCTCCTCTCCTTCCCATAAACCCAGCTGCTCCTGCCAACAGGCGGGTTGTGCGTGGACCCGTGTCCACACAGGGGAAAACCAGGGACGTGGTCGCAGAGCTACAAGAGCCATCAGTGGTGCTGAAACAGGGCAAGCGCTGCAAACGGGAAAACAGTCCCCTTAGGACTATTTGTGTGGCAACTGCAAAGAAGCTCTAAAAATAGCCCAAGTCCTTAAAAAGAAAAACTACAACAGGAAACAAGTGTCACATTGTCCTAATGCAGGCTCTGGAAGGCTGGCTGGCACTAAGGCAGGGATTATTTTCTTTCTGTCCTTGGCTGTGATACCCACCGGGTCCCTTTGCAAATCCTGGGCCCTGCTCCCTGCCTGCTTCTTGCATGCTGCTGAACGCCTCTATAGGAACGTAGCTCTTGGGGCGCTGCTGGGGCCTCCATGACCCCCTTTTAAGATCCAGAACAGACTGTGACATATGAAGTGAGCTCCTCGGGGTTTACATTCCTCTTTCGTATCCAAGTACCTGGATACACAAAACCGCATGCTGGGATTGCTGACCATTCTTCCAGAAACGCCTGGATTTCATCTGGCTGGCAGAACTGTGAGTTTTGTCCTTTTTGTTCTTTAATGTTTTGGGGAAGGCTGGGCCCTTTGGAAATGATTCCGCCCAACCGAGGGGCGATATTATAAACTGATGCGCCTGAGGGTTTTGCTTGGGTAAGCTGTCCCTCCCGCCTGCGTCACACTCACACGTCTCTTGGCAGGAAGGAGAGGCGTTCCCCAGGCCTGTGTGACCGAGGAGCAGCAGATAGTGACTAAAAGGACCTGACGGGGCGTACACGGCAGCCACCCAGGAGGCTGTTTGCTCAATAAAGTGCTCTGTGGAACCCACTAGACACAGGCTGTCACAGCGATGACGGTACAGCTGGCGCTTCCCAGCACTCGCTGTGTGCAAGCTCCTCCCCAGGCCTGCTGCTTTTCCTTCCTCCTCCTGGCACTGTGACGTGACTGGCGCTCTCAGCAGCCACGGGGACCAGAAAGGCGAGGTTACTTGCCTGGCTTTCAAGTAGTTAATAACACAGCAGAAACCAAACTCCAGCCGTCGGACTGGGTTGTGAGGGCTGCCCTCGTTCATAGTCTTTCCAACCCAGCCTGAAGTGGGCTCAGGCCTCACCCCAGCCCCGTCTCAACTGTGCCCTGACAAGGGCCAAGGTGGTTTCACCTGCTGCCGGGTCCCCTTGAAGAGGCACAGGAGTGACAATCAGGAGAACACTGACAACAGGACACTGGGCCACTGCGGGAGAGGACAGACTGTCGGGGAGGAGCCCGCGAAGATGCCATTCGCTGGAAACGAGCATTCCCTTAGAATATGATCGGATGGACTATGTGTATTACGGAGCCGAGTCGGGTAAAAAGGGTCAGTTTCAGGGGCATTTTACTTCTTTATCTACTTTTCTTTAGCTGTTAAAACCGTGGACTCTGGAGTCAGAAAACCCTACCATCTGATCTCAGCTCTCATGTGTATTAACTACGTGACCTTAGACAAATTATTGAAAGGCTGTGAGCCTGGGTGTCCTTAGCTCCAAAATGGGGGATAAAAAGCAAAACCTTGAGCTTAGGTCAGAGCATCTTACCTTTTCCGTTCATTAAACTTTGGAATTTTGGGACATCAACATAGGCTAGGGTAGGTGATCGCATAGAGCGTATTACTCTATTCATTTATCTCCCAAACAAATGCCTTCCTAACAGAAATCCTTTGAGGATTAATTTAAATAATGTATGTAATGTGCTTAGGACTGTACCTAGTATATATTAAATGTTCAAAAGCAGTCATCATTTATGGATCTATTTTATTATGTCTGGATATGTCCAGAGCAGGTTCTGGGTAACACGTGGTAAGGGCAAGCCCTCAGCAACTCCAAACAGATAGCAAGCACAAACTTCAAAAGATGAGTCTGGAGAAGTTAAATTATCTAGGTCAGGAGCAGGGAGTGAAAAGGACTCAGCAAACAGACCACCTTCCTACGAGCGGGAAGGTCGGCGGACTTCGAGAAAGGAATGTCCTTGCTGGGCTGGTTCTGGAAATTGTAACTTGCACAACAGAGTCAAAAGATTTTTGGAGAGACATCAGTAAGGGAAGGTTAAAGGAAGGGGCGGAGGGCTGTCAGAGCCCCTGCAGAATCACTTTGCACTGGGCTCGAAGCCCGGGGGCTTTACTGCGTCAGTCTGCAGGAAGGATATTTCCGTCCAAGATGTGTACAGGGCTTTGGGATGGCCCGGAGCCTGCAGGATGCTCTGGCCCAGAATGGACCATTAGAGTTCAGACAGAATTGGGGCCAGCAGAGTACCCTGAGGCACCAGGGAGCACTCTGCTTTGCCTCTCAAAGTGGATGCTTCTTTAAGCACTTAAAAAAAAAATGCTGACCTCCAAGTGAAGGATGCTCTGTGGCTGGGAAGTGTTTTGTGGGTGGATAAACCAGACAGCAGAGCAAAAAATAATCCAGAATCAAAGGAAGAAGTAAAGGACACTGGAAAAGATCCTTGGGGATGCCTGAGCCTGTCTCTTACATTTCCTACTCTTCATTAAGGGCTGTGTGAGCTGAGGCTGGGATCAGGCTACTCAAGGATTCGGCTGGACCAGATTGACAGCCCCCGCTTCCTGTCACTACTCTGGTCCAAGCATCTACACCCCTGTCATCTGAAACATGGCTCAGTGAGACTGGTATGGCTAGCTTGTAAACCCAAAGACAAAAAGTGATTTCTACTATCAGTCTTTAATCCCTTATTTGAAAAGCTTTGGTCTAGATATGTTTCAGGATTCAGAATTCGGGGGCTTTTACAAAGATAGTATGGCACATATGTCTAATATTATGGAACAATTCCAGTGGGGTCTGGAACAGTACCCTAGCATCAAGTACAATAGTAGTTCTATACCAGACTGCATAAATATTAACACAAAGTGGGATAAAGACTTTAAATTTTAGGATAGTTTGGGCCAGATTTTGTCACCATCTGAGTTATGAGAGAGAACTTTAGTTTTCAGAGCTTTTTGGATTTCAGAATCGTGAATTAGGGATTTCAGGTTCTCTTTTTATCCCTTTCTTTTCCATTTTAAATTTCCTAGGACATTTGCAGCACTCTGCCCATGGCAGGCACTGAGTAAGAAGTTGCTGACATCAAGAGTGAGACATTCTGATTTCCCTCAAATAATGGTTGATTCTGGAAACCCGGGAACAGTTTATTCTCAGTGACTTGGGGATTTTTTAGGATTAGAAGGATTCTAAAGTAAAGAGCAAGAGAGAAAGACTCTTAAACCCAGGAGTTCTCCGTCATCGTGGACAGTAAGACTCATGAAATATACTGAGAACTTGTCACTACCATATCATCTTCAGCATCTAAGCAAAGGAGAGGAGAGAATTATTGCACATAAGAATTATGAGAATTCTTATGTCATAAGAATTATTGACAATGAAAATTTCTAACCTATCACGTAGAAAATGGCATTTTTCAAATATTGCTAACATATTACTAAATGTTAAAAGTCAAGTCTGTTCAGTCCTAAATCACCAGCACAGATGATTAGGAAAATTAACAGCAGGATAAACAGGTGATGGCAATCCAGCTAACATCTATCGAATGCTGGGTTCAGTACCCTTTATGTGTTACCATTTAGTACTTACAGTGACTGTGCAGTAGCTCCTGTTATGGAGCCCCATTGGCACGCCAGGAAATGGAGGCTACGTGAGAATGAGTAATTTGCTCATGAGTGTCCAACTAGGATCAAACCCAAGTCTTGCAGAATGCCATGAACCAGCTATCAGAAGAGAAAGAAAAGAAAGAAAAATGTAAAAGCCTTAATTTACAGCATTAGCCAATATCTGCGGTAAAAATATTCTCACCATGGCTGATTTCATACACTGAATACTTTAACAATCGACCAGCAAAATTCTTACATATTTAACAATTGGCTCTTGAGAATGTGTGGGAGCTATCTCCTACACACCATTGTCAAGTCCATCCCACAGTCAAGTTCACAATTTGCTGTCAAGTTTGGAAGCAGGGATCTCAGCTCACAGAGCAGAACTGGCGTGGGGGCAGCATGCTGCTACCCTCGCCCAGGCCAGTCAGGTACAGATCTTCAGGTGTGGAGGAGGGGCAGGGACAGGGGAAAGCATGCATTGCTTCCCTTTCACAGGGTGTGGGAGGTGGGTCCCGACCAGCCTGACATACCCTGGCAGAAATGCTTAGTAACAAAACCTGCAATTTTTTTTCCGGGCTTTACAAATCTTTTTTATTTATTTTCATCAGATAAGGAGGTCAGACTTTACACCAAAGGATCTGATCCCTTTCTCTGAGATTCTTAATTTCCATTGTATTTCCTTGGAAGAAGTAAAAAAAGTATTTGCTACTATAGGGAACTGGGTTTGGGCCTGCTTTTAACCAAGGGTAGGATATTCCAGTTGGAACTCAGTCAAAATATACTTCGACATGTTCCTTCTGTAGTTCATAAGTGTGATGACTGAGTGATCACACGCACAGGTCAGATGGGCCTCCCTCAAACCTCGTTATGACATTGGCACTTTAGCCTTCTGACATGAAGGAACAAAAGCACTTAGATTCCTGGCTTAGCTTCTTTATCAACATCTAGGACACCATCTGCTAATTAGGTCTCCTGATTAAGATGTTTCCACTAAAGGCTGCTGAGAAGGGACTGGCCCTTCAATCAACAAGAATGTGAAGAATACCAATCACAAGTAGGTATTTGCTGAGTGCTAGATATAGAAAGAAAAGGCATAGTTTCTGTCCCAGGGTCTCAGAGACTATGAAAGATTCAGTCCAGTGAACATAGTTAAATTATATTCATTTTCTCATTCAACAAATATTTATCAAGAGCCCATTAGGTGCCAGGCATCTTACCAGGCACTGGGATACCATGGTGATCAAAACAGATTCATGAAAAGAGACATCAATTAAATAATCACAAGAATGAATGGGATGAATGTGTAATTAAACACTGAAGCAAGAGCTCTGAAGAAATGTTAAATGGTCCTATGAGAACAGGAGGAACCTGACCCAGTTATGGGAAGCCAGGAAAGGCTTTCTTTAGGAATTGACATTTGAATTAAGATGTGGAGAAAAATTAGAAGATAACCAGGTGAGTGGGGCAGAGAGAAGGAGGAAAGGATGGTGTCCCAGATAGAGCACACGGCATGGGCAAAGGTTGTAGTGGTTTCACGGAAAGAGTGGGCCAGTTTGGAGGGAAGGCAGGGGAGGAGGCATGGGCTGGCCCCATTGGAGTCCTAAAAGCCATGCCAAGGCTTTGGTCTCTGTCCTGAGCAAGAGGAAACCATGGAAGAGTCTAAGCAGGGAATACAGATGGCAACCACACCCCATGCTGTGGTGACGTAAAGGAAGGGCTGTTCTGGGAGCACAAGGGAATCGACTAATCCAAACCTGTGTGTTTGGAGGCAGGTGTGGGGGCAGAGAAGGGAGACTGGGTTGGGGATGTGTCCAAGTAAGGCTTTCTGGAGGAGGAGAGAGCTGAGCTAAATATGTGAAGGGTGGGTATGACTTAGCCAGGCCCCAGTGGCAGAAAGGTAGAGGAAAGGAAGAGAGAGAGAGAGCTATTGGCAAGGGGAAGGTATTTGGGTTAAGGTCTGGATGAATGTGAGGGTGTGGGAGGACTTCAAGAAGAGGCCAATTAGAGAAAAGGCAATGGGGTTAGGCAGGGACCAAATGATAAAAGCCTCACAGGTCGTGGCAAGAGTCTGGAGTTATCCTCAGCTCTGACCCACACAAAGATCTTTAGCAGCGGTCAGATTCATGAGTTAGGATGGTTACTTGTAGCAAGATTAAAAGTAGATTAGAAGGAGACTGTGCCTGAGGAGAGAGACCAATACTGCCTGCTACAGCACCCCAGGTAAGAGAAGGTGTTGAGTCTCTGCTAAGGCAGCTACAGTGACAATGAAGTAGAAAGGCTGGTATTAGGAGACATTCAAAAAGTAAAACTGTAAGGCACTGTCACCAGCTGTCTGGGTGGGAGTGATTTCTATTCTATCAAAGAATAGTCTGAATGAAACAATTTCTTCTATTTGGCTTGAGTCTTGCCTTGAGATCTAGGTTTATAGTCAACTTTGGTAAATGTTCCATGTATCCTTGATAAGAATGGTGTTCACTTGGTTGTTGGGTGTAGGGTTCTTTTATATATTCATTCAATAAAGCTTGATAATTATGTATTTAATTTTCTACATTCTTATTAATATTTTGTTTGCCCTATTATTTATGACAGAAATGTGTTAAAATCTTCCACCATCATTGTGTATTTGTCATTTTCTCTTTATATGTTTGTCTACTTTTGTTTTATATATTTTCAGGCTATATTTGGAAGTTTTATATCTTTCTGTTGAATTATTCCACTTATCTTTATTGCAGTGATTCCTTTTATCCTTAATCATTCTTTTTGCTTTAAACCTATTTTATCTGGTATTAAGATAGCCACAGCAAATTTTAGTTTTTGTTAATATTTATCTGGTACCTATTTCCACTCTTTTACTTTTAACTTGTGTCTTTATGCTTTAAATGTGTCTCTTTCAATCAGCGTGTAGATGCATTTTTTTTAAAAAATCTAACAGCTAGTAAATTTAGTCCATTTACATTTTTGTGATGGCTATATTCTGCCATCTCATTTTGAACAATTTTTTAAATTTTCTATCCATATTCTCTTTTTCTTTATTCTTTTGGATAATTAGTTTTTAATTTATTCCACCTCATTCCCCCCTTACCTCTACCAGTTGCTGATTGGAATTAATACATTCCATTTATTTTCTTTCAGTAGTTATCCTTAATATTTAACATCCGTATTTGACTTTTAAAAAATCTAAACTTAATGTCTCTAGGACTGAAGGCTTTTTGGTGATGCCGTCATAGAGACAGGGAGAAAGGACTTGAGGCTGTTTGGAACCAAAGCTGAGTTCTGTTCTTTATAGGCTGATTTTGAGGATGCACCCAATTCTTTTCTTAGCAGAAGCCTATACACCTAATTCCAGTGGCTTTATACACTTTGCAAGAGGTCTTCCTTCACAGGTATTCATTCTCCATTGCGTAAACAGTGACAGGAGTTAAAATCAAAACCGGAGAATAAATGTCAGTGTTCACCTTATCTTGATTCTTAGGACCATACGTCTTTCCTTCTAGCTTAGTCCCCAGGGTTAAGCTGAGCTCAAATGTCTCCTAGAAATAACAGGCTTCACAAATGTCACTACAAAACCTCTGTAGTGCTGAATGCTCCAGGAGTCTCTCTTCCATAACCATGGCTAACCTTTGCCCCCTTCATCATCTCTGCTATATCAGTGGCTTAAATCATGGGGAGGGGGGAGCTTAGCGGATCTCTGTCAAATATAAGAGGGAATGAAAAACTGGACTTTTCAAACCAATTGAACAATTATTTTAAATTAAGCATCACTGTTTAGACCACACCAGGCTTTACCTAGTTGAATATAACTAGTTACTCATTACCTTCCACAAGTCAGGTCACATTTTTATACTTTTCAAGTGCTACTGTGAGTATTGTGCCCATTTAACCCTTCAGACAATTCTTTGTGATAGGCAGGGTGGGGGTTATTAGCGGAAACATCTCGGAAGGAATTGATGGCTCGCCAAGCCTCCGGGGCGTAGCCACAACTGTGCAGTGGTAGCTTACTACCTCGCACTGAAAAGTGAGTGCTGTATTCTCAGGCGAGAGCATACAATTCACATCCTGCTCAAGTATCAGAGTTCGGGTTCCCTTCCAGACCCAGTATGTCCGCCTTAACGCGGATGTTCCAATAGGCTGAGTGCTCTCCTCACTCTTGTGTCACTGATAAATCAAGAAAGTCATCTGGCTTTCCTAAAAATCTCGCCAGTGCCTGAAACCTCCAGGGCTGGGCTCAGTGCACAACGATGATACGGAGTTTATAGACCTTGATCTTCTCCGTCTCCCAGCACAACATGACAATCCCCTCCCCTGACAGCCAATAAAAAGAAAATAGTCATGAGAAGCAGAGCTTATAAATTTCCATTATGCTTAATGCCTGATTTCACTTAGTTAATGGATTCATTTATTAGAGCAATTTGTGTAAATCCCCAAGGGCCTGCTAAGGTTGTTGCCTTATGGTTTTATCACTTCATATCCTTCCTGTATTCCTATCCTTTAACAAGTAGTGGATTGGCCAGGAAATTTGGACTAACCACCGATCAAAATAGAGGAAAATTGCAAATAAAGTTACAGGAGGGAGGGAGGGACTTTTCATGACGCCAGGGGGGTTCTTTCAGAGCAAAAGGGGATTTCATTTGTTGTATGCTTAAGCTGATTCATAAATCCTGCTGCCACGGTCTATCAGCTGCGTGTTGACTCTAGGGTTACTTTGGAGTCAACATGTCTCCCTGAAGTCAACACATCTCCCTGATGTTTGCAGGCACAGATCTGAACCAAGTTATGGGAGCCGTCTGAAATCAGCACAGCCATCCCCATGGCTGTGCCTCTTGCTGTGGGGAGCAGGAAGACAGCAGAGTTATCGGCAGGTTGCACTGTGCCTGGTCAAGCCCTGAGGATCTGCTGGGCTCTGCCTGAGGTCATTTAGCTGGTGAGAGCTCCACAGTGATGAAGTGCGGGCCTCACGGCTTATACGCACATGAACATGAACATGAGTACAGCCCTCAGCCAGAACTGGTGCCTCCAACCTTAACCAGCCTTTAGGGATTTCTGTTCACCCTCATCCCAATGGGATGGCAGCAAGCATGCCAATGAACAGAATCAAATCCATGCCTAACACTTAGAAAACAACATAAGACACCTCACTGGGGCCGATCTATAAGGAAGGCCATCCTTAACATGCCACTGCCCCATAACCAGGGGCAAGTGGGAAACTCAGAGACAGTGAGAAACTAAATTCTGCTCACCTAAGATTAACCATACAGATGACTATGTACAGTTAAATGGTTACTATTGGTATATAATTATTGTCTCGTTCAAAATTAAGTACATAACTTAGGAAGTGCTTGGGGGGAAATAATGAAAGAGAATTTATCTCTTAGCTGTATTTTAAGGACAGGGAATCTGGTAATGGTTGGGGGCTATCGGCGAGGTGATGGGTGAAGATATTCACATGTGGAAGGGCTAAATTGCTTTATATCAGAAGGGGGTCCAGAAGGGAGCAGAGTAAGAGGCTGGATAGAGAGAGGGGTGAGGGGGGAGAGGAGAAAGGGAGACAGAAAGATAGAGACAGAGGTGGGCACAGAGCCTTAGAAGCTGGTGGATAAAGGAGAGAGGTTTGGAAGAGAGAGTGAAATTTGGGAGGGAAATGCAATGTGGTGGGCAAGGTAAACTCTGCAGGTCTCGCTATGAAACGACCGTAAATAACACTGTCTCTCTGTTATTGTACTATGTAAAAGAACTGAGCAGAGTTTCTCCATACGTAGAGGAGTGTTTGGGGTGATCTGACCTGTCATGCAGTGTTATGCAACTGTGTTACGCAAAATTCTTGCCAGGGGTCCTTCAACAGTAGCCGAAACTGAGGACAAGGCCGTAACTGGCAAGTGTGGCTGCAGGAAGAGAGTCACATACCAGAAACATTAAAATGCCAGGAGCAGAGAAAACAAACGGAGGCTTCCTAATTCCAAAGCCATGAGGACATATTGTCATGCTTGGTGCCTCGATTTAGGATGGAACTGCTTTCCACTGGAGGGGCTGAAGGAATGGCTGGCTGGTCTTCTGGGAAGTCCACAGTGCTGCTGGGTGGGCTTCTCCTGGGACACGAGGGCCCGTGTGGGGCCTGCCTTGAGGTTGGCATGGGTACAAAAGTGGAGTTATTGGCGGAGACGGCCAACATTTAGGTCATATACGAACAACTAAAAGCATGACAGATTTCTGGGGGCTTAAACACACATGCCAGGCAATGAGTACAAACCCCACTTCTGGTAAGAAATACTGCAGTATTAGTGAAGTCAATTAACCTTTCCATGGTGATTAAGGGCACACTGGGACTTTGTCTTCACAGAGTCCTTGTGAGGTTCAGCTCCACCACTTACTGGCTGTTGACTTTGACCAGGCCATTTAACATCTCTGGGCTTTTGTTTCATTTTATTAAAATGGGAATAATATTTGTGTCCACTTCAAAGAGCTATGGTGAGGCTAACAAGAGTAAACTTACAGCCAGAATATGTTAATAATGACGATGGTGGTGACTATTCTTATAAGACCCCTAGATAACTGATGTGCACTGAGGATCACGCTTACTGCTCGGTCTTACCAAGGGCCGTTCCCACATTCCCTTCCTGGTTTCTTTCTGGCCTCTGTCTTTTTATAGCTTTTGTAGTCACCAGTACTTCCTTAAATGGTGAGATAAGCATATCCTTAAAATTCTCATGGCCACTGGCTTGGTGTTTTAATTCTTAAAGGTTGCAATTGATGCATTCATACACTAATGATACAAATTTGTCTGTTGCAGCTGCATACAACGTTAGCGGCTTACAGCATATAATACAGTGGTTTCTGGGTTGTGATGAGGATGTGTGATATTAGAAAATAATGAGGATGGAGACAGCCCGTATGCAGAGGGCAGACCCACCTTCTCTGTGTGATACAGGAAAGTGGGAAGCTGAGGAAGGAGCAGTCACCAGGCACAGCCTTCACGGTGCTGTCTCCTGAGATTTCCTTTGATATAGTGTTTGTGCTTGAAAAACCCCACTCTGTGCCTTATCCCCTAGTTCCAGTCCTGCTCCTCTAGCAAACTCAGGCTCTTTCCTTTCCATATTACCCCTGTACCATCCCTGTTGTGTCCCTAAGCCTTTGCTCTCAGGTCCCCACATGTCCGGGCCATCTGTGCTGTGGCCGCACACGCACCTTACAGCACCCAGTCGGGACAGCGTGAGGGTGGAGGGCAGAACCTCCTTCCCGGTCTCTCGGTTTCTGTGGGTTTCAGCCAGATCCCAGGTGTTATTTTAGGGCAACTTCAGTGTTTAATTTGAGGATGTGTGTGGACCAGAAGGAGGGACCAGAACATGATTTTTTTCCCCTCGTGAAATGATTACATTTGAAGTTCTAAAAAATGCACAGCTTGGTTCACAGCTCTGTCCAAATGGGAAGAAAGAAATGCCCTGAAAATCCCTCCCATCCTGGAGACCATCCTTCCTTAACCAGCAGCCCCCTGGCAGCCTGTTTACTGCGGGCATCACCCGGGCAGTCTGTGGTTACTAACTGGCCAGGAGCCCTGAGCCCTGAAGCTGAATTTCCCATCTTCAAAGTATATGTAGTCCCTTTGCTTAGAAGAACGTTCTACAGGTTTGTTTAATTTCTTACAGTCTTGAAAGTGCCACAACCAGCAACTGCTGAGCCATGGCTGAAGGGGAAATCACAACCTTCACAGCCCTCACAGAGAAGTTTAATCTGCCTCCAGGAAATTACAAGAAGCCCAAGCTCCTCTACTGTAGCAACGGGGGCCACTTTCTGAGGATCCTGCCGGACGGCACCGTGGACGGGACACGAGACAGGAGCGACCAGCACAGTAAGCATCCTTCTCTGGGGGACCCCCTCCCCTCTCCGGTGCCTTCCTTGGTTGGGGATGGAGCAAGGAGGATATCTGAGAACTGGAACCCACTTCTCCGAGGTCCTATTGGGTATGACTCGCTCGGAGATGGGGGTAACACAGAGATGTGTGAAGGTCTGGGTTTGTGAAATAGGGAGCCGTGGGGGCTAGCACTTGACTTACCTAAAGGGGGCCTAGTTCGAGTTTTTAAAGGGACTCTTTGCTGACTGGACGCAACTGCTGCTGGTGGCTGCATCGCTGGACGTTTTCGCAGGCTTCTGTAGCTGGTGAAAGATCTGTCCCCCAGGGCTGGTCGGGGGGCCGCCTGCTCCATGATGGGAGGAGGCGGGGGGCGTGATGGCGAGCCCCCACAGGGAAGGGGGCTCGATTTCAGATTAACTGACTCTCCAGGTGAGGTTTCCACTGGGCTTGATTTGTGAAATCCTAGTTCATAATCGTGCCCTTGCACATCATAAATGATGCAGCTGTCCTTCTGCACGTCATGCAGACATGGCTGTGGTAGCCAGGAGGGGTCAAGTCATTCTCCAGACCTCACAGAAGCCGGAGAGCAGAGGACTCGAGCCAAACGCTGAGTACCTGTTCCAGGCCTTCCTGGCAGCGCGGCTCTCAGCTGGTGTTGATAAATGGAGGTATGACTTTGGAGCAAAGACTCTTCCTATCTGAAGATAAAAATCTCTTCCTTCTGCTTCAATACTTCTGCTGTTGATGTGCACGTTTGATATTAGGTCCTCTGGTGATGTTACCGGAGATTCCCTGAGTACCACTGAGGCGTTAGATGTTACAGAGCCGCCAAGAGGCAGGTCCAATCCCTGCTTCGAGGGTCAGCAATCTTGAGCGTCAAACATGCCACAAATCAAGGGAAAGAAAGTGTGGGTGAAATCAGAAGACAAGGACGAGGACGGGCAGGAAGTTAAGTAAGGCTCTGCCGGACTGGCTTTGACAGGACAGTTTACATGTCAGGTGATCTCAATTCCTGACAGACGATGCACAGAGGCTGCAGGCTCTGAGCGCATGACCCCTTTGGGGGCACTCACACTCTCTGATGCACAGGTCCTGGGTGGATGCTGCCATTTACAGGTGACATTGTCCCTTCCTTCTCACTCGCCACACAAACCCTGGACATGAGGAGCAGGAAGACTGAGGCTAGGGTTTGCAGCTGTGGAATTAGGTTTGGGGAGCTTTGTTTTGATGGTCTGTCTTCAATAAGCCTGATGAATGCCTTATACTCGGTGAAAAATGAGTTGTTGAATAAGGCGAAAAAGACTCTACTTAGTTTGTTAAAAAACATGCAGGAGCAATATTAATGCAAATAAATGGACTTAGATCGTGGCCCACCGTGCCAGGCATGGTGTACAACCCAAGTAATGCTGGGGTATTTGCCAGGTGAACTTGGGCAAGTTACCTAACCTTTCTGTCCTCATTTTTCTCACTTAAAAAATAAGAAACCTCAGTTTTCTTGGGAGGATTGAGATAACACAGTGAGAGTTCTTGGCATGGTACCTGGCTCAGAGTAACGGCACAATGCTGCTGTTGTCGTCAAGCTTTGCAGATGTGCAACCCAACATAAGGAAACACAAAATATATTGAAGGACCTAGTCTCCTTTGTTCCATGGTACAAGCCAAGGGTCTAGACTCAGGCTTCAACTCAAGGCCTCCCTCCAATATTGTGTTGTTGTTTTAATCTGTTATTTGCTTGCCCTGGAACTAAGAGCAAGGGTCAAGAGGACAGAAATCCGAGTAACTGAGGTGGGTGGGCAGAGCGCCAATCCTGTACCTGCCAATGCCAGGGGCAACTGGATAAAAAACACACAGGCCCTCTGCAGAGGCAGGGGCCCTAGATTTAGAATCCGAAGGCTTGAGGCCACATCCCTGCTCTGCCACTTTCTAACTAGAACAGCACTGGATGATTAACATCCTCTCCATTTTACATAAAGTATCCTGCAAAAGAAGCTTCAAAGGCCCCTGGCCCTATGACTCTTCCTCTCCTGTCTAGAAATGTAAATGTCTCCAGTGTTTTCAGCTGTCTAACTTTGGGTAAAATGTTTTAATCTCACTGAGACTCAGTTTCTCCATCTGTGGACTAGGAATAAGAATATGGCTCTGGAAGCTGCACAAGGTTGAAAACTATTAAGATTCCACCGGTGAGGTGAGTCCTACCGGTGAGTGCACTCTCTGAATGCGGTTCTGTCGCCCTCTTCTGCTCAACAGTGGTACTGCAAGGGCCCTTCTGAATTTCAAGGGTTATTTAGAAACAGAACAAGCCTTGGGCAGGCAGGGAGGAGGTTTCCTGGATAACTGTGCTCAGCACAGTTATTGTTATTATTTTGAGCATGACTAGAGACTGTGGTGACAGGTAGAGTTACACTTTAAGACTTCCTTCAGGAAGAACATGTCTAAAAGCAGTCAAATATTAAATAAATCGCACAAGCTAGAACTGTTTGCCTTTGAGCTCTACAAGGCAAAAATAACTGCTTTTCACAGCTTCTTTTTGTCTCCAAATTTTCCCTGGGGAAAATTTCAAAGTTTGTCTTCTGCCTTCCTCTAAGAGAGTAAGTATGCAAGTCCCTAACCTTTCTTACAGTGGTATAAACCCACAATGGGTTCTTGCCTGCAGGCCATTCCAATAGAGACCTGTGTAAAATGACTCCAGTGATGGGAATTTCTGTAGAGAAGGTGCTTTGGGTTTGTGTCCTTACCATGCCTCAGATCACAGCTATCCATCATCAAAACAGGCTGTGAACACTGGGTACATTTCAGGCAAAATCAGCCAGGGGGAGCTGCAGATCCTGGGGCCACAGGGTACAGTTTGTGAGAAGCCTCACATTGACTCCTGGAATTGATTTCAGCTCTGAGAGATGGGTAAATAGTGTCACCATAGAGGGAGGGTGCTGGAAGAGGAGCATGCAGGGGAAGACGGCCAGTTCCATTTTAGGCACAGGGCATTTGGAGAATATCTCACTTATCATGTAGCTCTCCTTGGAATTATAATTCTACATGTACGTGAGTGATTATTTAATGGTCTTCTCTCCCACTGGACTTCCTGGGGACAAGGACTTTGTCTCTTATTGCCTAACACTGAAATTTTGGTGTCTAGCACTTTGCCTGACACTTGGTATAATACCCAGTAAACATTGATTTGGTGAGCTGAATTGTATTGGTGGCAGATAAATTCAAATTCAATAGTATATTCAATAAAATATATATATGTGTCAGGCATTATGCTAGACTTTCATGTCTGCCTAACTACAATCCTATACGTTTATTTTATCATCACTCTGACAACGTAGGTGTGACCAGCTCCTAACTGGGAAAGCTTGGCACCAACCACACCTACTTCCAAGACTAAGGGTTTTTCCATTGCCCACCACTGCCCCTGACACCAGCACCATAACAGTGGTTTTGCCACCAATGGATTAAATAAACATGTTGGATTCACACGACCTGTCATATGGCTCAGGTGAGGTAGGCCCAGGTCCCATTGCTACTGTTTACTATTTCTGTGTCACCGTGGGACAGTTACTTCACCTCTGGGTGCCTCAGTTTCCTCATTTTAAAAACAAGAATGATGAACGTACCTAGCTCATAAGGGAGGAGGAATATTTAACTTGATAATGTTTATAAAAGTGTTTGGCCCAGGATCAGGCATACAATAAGTACTCAGGAAATGGCATTTATCATCATCATCATTACCCCTAGGCTTACTTAGTCTTCTTTATCTAACCAGCTGATCTTCCAAGTCTGTGAAATTTAATGAGCACCACACCTGCTCGTAGAAGTGAGGGTGACTCTTCCTCTCTGCTTTTCTGGGACTAGGCTGTAGGGTGGAGGCCCTAAGCCCTGGCATGAAGGCAAAATGTGCCTATGCGCTGGCCCAGCGAGCACTGTCCTGTCTAACTCTTTGGGCAGGGCAAGCTGGCAAAGGCAGGGTGGAGTCTGCTCTTCCTGGGAGCTTCCTCTCTGGTGAAGAGGGGTCATGACTTAGTCCTCCATAGAACTGGGAGAATAAACAGGGAATAATAATCTGCAGACAAGCCTCCCAGACCTGTGGCTTCCTCCTGCAGCCCAGAAGCCCCCCTCCCCACGCACGTAAGAGGCTACCCGGGGAGCAGGATTACTGGCACTGCTTACAACACAACTGGAAATGTTCTTGAGCAAAGTGTGCACCAATCAAATATTTATAAATCAAGCCACATCCTAAAGGCACTAGCAGAGTTGATTAGTCAAGCGAATCCTACTTTGCAGTCCTCTATAAAGCGCAGACTGCTCTTCAGTGAAATCCCTCTTGCCCCATGGTTTTGAGAGAATCTAGATTTCTATTTTCTGGTTGATATGACTCAGTGCCTGGAGCTCAGGCCCAAAGTCAGCGCAGCCTTCCAGTGATCACTCCAGGCAGGGCTGGGCTTTGCTGCTGGAAGTCAGAGAGAGGGAAGGTCTCCCAGCAGGAATGTGGTCCCAGACAGGGTGCCCGAACTTGGTCACCTGTGATGGAAAAGATAGAAAGGACTCCTTGCCCCTCTTCCCCACTATCCCTTATCTGATTATACACAGGAATTTTTTTCAGATAAACTTCAAAAAAAAGAAACACACATGCAAGATCAATTAAGTGCACGAACTTATCCTAGAAAATGAGCTACATAGCTCATTGCTGGAAATCACTATGGTAACCAGATGGCCAAAGGGAATACGTCAAAGGTGACTGTAGTGATATTCAGCAATGAGGTATGTAGCACTTTGTCCAGGATGAGTTCGTGAACTTAATTGCCAAACCACGTGTATGTATATGCTTGTATGTATATATCATCCAGTTGCTGTACTATCCCAAAATGTTCTAGGCATCCTTTTTGGACCCTATCATAGCAGACACCTTTATGAGTTTTAAGGAAAGTCTTTTTGATATGTACATACACGTATACATTCCAAACCACTGGAATCTCTTCCCCAGAATTGATTTTTTTCCCCCCTTCTCTGCCTTTCTTTAATGTTTTACAGAGGCCAGCTTGGAAATGCCACTGATGTAAAACAAACTCACTAAGTTCTGAATGAGGCTGTCTCCCTTTGGGGAAACACAGTGAAGGATGGGACAGGAAGTCTCCAACCCAGAATAAGCCAGGCACACAATCTCTCTTGACCTCTCTTTGGAGAGTGGAGGTGGAAAGCGGGCTTGGGGAGCATAGACAGACACGCTACAGAAGCAGAACCCCCTTTCCAGGCTGAATGCACAGTTGTCATCTTATCTTTAAAAATTCCTGCAGGTCAGGATGGCTTGGGGCTCAGAAACAGGGTGCAGCAGCCTCGAGCTCCTTCACTTGCATGGGCAGACTCCTAACTCCTTTTCCTCAAAGTACTGCTAAGACCCAGTGGAAGGCTTTGGGGAGCAGAGGAGAAAAAACAGAGATGCCGATTTACAGGTCCTCAGACAGAAGGCGTGACGGCCTCGCTGGCTGGTATATCACCTCCAAAGCTCTGGAGTAGATATTCCCTCAGGGTGCAGAAACCACCAAAGAGTTTACATAATGAGCGTGGGACCAGGTCGGAGGGTGAGACACAAAGGTGGGTTTTTATATTTCAGGTTGACATCTGTTTTTGATAAATAGTCCGTTCCCAAACCAATGCTTCCTAATGTATTCCTAATAAAAGGGCAGGGCTCTAGATTCTATTGGGGACATTTACGGTCACAAATCTACCCTGCAAATATTTCTGACTCTTGTCTAGTATATTTCAATGCTTTACCAGTTTGAATTTCTCTAAGAAATTTCTATCTATTAAGAGTACCTTTTAAAAAGTTACTTTCCATTTCTTCTGCTGGGCAGTGTCTGTGGCTCAAAGGAGTAGGGCGCCGGCCCCATATGCTGGAGGTAGTGGGTTCAAACCCAGCCCTGGCCAGAAACTGGAAAAAAAAAAAAAAAAAAAAGTTGCTTTCCATTTCTTCAGCTAAATTAATTGTTGCTGTCCCCACTTCAAAATGGGAGGAAAGGAAGGGCCCTACAGACTATAGACTTAGCCCACTTTTTTCAAAAATGTAGTTGCCTCCTTGCCCTCGGGATGCTTCAGAGCCATTGACCTTCCTCTTTCTAGACAGTAAGTCCTGAAGTCCCTGTATGCAATAAAGAAGTGAGCCTCCTTCACTTTGGGGGCTAACCTGGAGGAATGTGCTGGAAAGGGAATGAGCGGAGAAGTGACAACTGCAGCCTCTCACCGGCCTTTCTCTGAGTTCTCCCGGTCCCGTCTACCCTAAGGAGACTCCCATGTTTGGGTACCTCTGCTCAGGTCTAGACGCAACACAGGGTCACCGGGATGAAATTGAGGCTTGGCCCGTTCTGAATGTTTTCCCACTTGTGAAAAATGCACCACCTGCCATCCCTGAAAGTTATGAAGGAGAATTGTGGGAGAACATAGTAAATTTTTGATGAAACTTTATATAAAAAGCCCAATTTTTGATGAAACTTTATATAAAAAGCTCACGAATCTATACACAGTAAAATATGCAGCTATGTGCTAGACACAGACCAAACACCCCCAACGCCAGCAGCTCCATCCCAGGATTAGCCGGTGTCACCAGCTGGCTCATCTTGCTTCGGAGTCATTTTTTTAAAAGTTGTTTTTAAGGAAATAAAGCGTTGTGAGGAAGGAAACACACTCCATTCCTCTCTCCAGCCTTCTTCCTCCTTCCAGGCTCCCCAAAGCTGCTATTAGGACTGTATTTAGCGCGCAGTTGTACGTTTTTACCCCACGTCTATATTCGCGAGTTACCGCCGTGGTTGTGTTTTTCTCCACAACTTTCATCAAGGATTTCCAATACAGTCCCACAATTTTTCTTCCCATCTATACACACGGTGCATAATATATGCACACTTTAAGAAAAGAAACAGCTGCACTAAAATTGTCATACTCAAGTCACGTTTGACTTCTGCAATTCCAAGGCGTCCTCAGTGTGACGTGTATCCATTTTGTTATCAGGATATAGGAGTATTGCAAGTGAAGTAGTTTTTGTCTTTCTTAAGATGTGTATACATTTTGCGGCACCCCATGTATACCACGTATCTAGGGGGGCAGGGAGTTTTTGTTGTAGTCTTGGCACTTTTGTTCACCTTCAGCTCAATAACAAGTAGAGCTTTTGTTCTTGTGTCGGGTCGTCTGTCTTTATCCTTCGTCACGTGGACGCCCTGAACGCAGAGTCGGGGCTGGCACTGAGCGTGACGCTGTCACCCAGCAGAGGACTACGTGCTGGCAGGGGCCGCTCTCCCTCCTGCCCCCTCCCCACACTGCTGCAAGAGGAAGGCGCTGCCGCTGTGTGGCCAGCCCCCCTCTTTCTGAGGCCCCCCTTTCCCACACTCGTTCCTTCCCTGCTCCTCCCCAACAGCAGCTGCAGGAGGATGTGGGTCTGGAAAATTGGACTGAGGTCACCCTGAAGAGTCGGACCCCTGGTCAGCTACGCGAGCTGTGCAGGCTGGGGTTGCTGCTTCCTGCCAGCCCTCCTTGCAGAAGGATATATGTTTAGGAAACACAGCCAGAAAGAAATCCAGTGAAAATGAGCTATGAAACTTGGACATCCTGGAGAAATAATATTTACAGAGGAAACTCTTGAGACAAACTCTCACCGGCACAACAACCCTGGTGCTGGGGTTCGTGTCTGAGGGCTGAAGTCAGCGCAGGGCATGTTTCTGGCTCCGTGTGCTGAGCGAGGCCTGTGCTCAGCTAAGCTGGGGCTGCACAGCTGGCAAATCAACTCTACCCAGGGCAAGATGATCAAGTACCAGCCAAGGCAGCAGAGCAGAAACAACTGGGAAATGAAAAGCTTTTGTAAAAAAAAAAGACAACTGTTGATGACCTAAAAGCCCTCCCCTTTGGGATTTCTTTGGATTCTATCAGGGACACTTACAGTCACGACTCCACTAGAATGTGTTTGGCTAAATGTCCACACATGCGGGCGGTAGGTAGAAAAAGTCCTGGGCAACTCACCTTGCGTCATTCCACGGTTCCAGATGGGATCTGGATGACCGCCACCACCTTGTACATGTCTGATCTGGAACACAAAGGGGTCCCAGCAGGGACCAGCCCCTCTCATAACAGCACCCCAGAGGCTGTGTGAAAGAGAGGACAAAGCGGGATAGTTAGACTGCTCAAGCTGGGTTCTGGTCGTGGGTTTGTCCCGCCTTACAAGTATCACCTTACATAAAACACACTCTTACCAAACTTCAGCTGCTCACCTATAGGACAGGGCAGATGACCCTGCCTCCAGGGACTGCGTTTACTGGCCACATTCCATACAGCAGATAAGAAACAGAGGTAAATGATTTTCCCAATGATCACCCAGCTCATACACAGCCAAGCAGAATCTGAATTCACGCAGTTGTATCCTGGAGCCCTCAGTCTGCTTGTACACAACGTATACCAAGAATAAATAGCACAATACGTAGGTCACTGGAGGTGATCGATAGAAGTTTAACTTTTCCTTTGGTCTCTCTTAGACAAACAGGACTATGCTGAGAAATTGATATAAAAAATGTATGTAAAAGTTCTCTGAGAACCAGGAGGCGCCTGTGGCTCAAAGGAGTGGGGCGCCGGCCCCATATACTGGAGGGGGTGGGTTCGAGCCTGGCCCCAGCCAAAAACTGCAAAAAAAAATTAGAAAAAAAAAATCTTCAAAAGTTCTCTGAGAACCATTAAGCCCAATGAAAATACAGCACATTTTAAAATAACTTATATTGAGATATAAGTAACATATCATACAATTCACCCATTTACTGTGCACAATTCAGTGATTTTTCATACAACTTTTCTCAACAGAGTTGTGTAACCATTTCCACAATCAACTTTAGAACCTTTTTTAAAATTTCAAATTAATATGGGGGTACAGATTTTTAGGTTACAGTGTTTGCACTTATTAGGTCAAGGGCAAATTGTAGTTAATTTTAAAACATTTTCAAAACAAACCCCTGCACCCTTCAGCCATAGTTCCCCCATCTCCACCCTGCCCAGGCCCAGTTACCACTAATCTACTTGCTGTCTCTATGAATTTGCTGATTCAAGAAATTTCATTTAAATGGAGGGGGTCCTTTCTGCTGCTTTTTTCCCCACTTAACATTGTTTTCACAATTCATCCATGTTGTGGCATGCATCAGAATTTTGTTCTCTTTTATTGCCAAATAATATTCTATTGTGCGTAGTGTTGCTATTAAGTGTGTCTACACACTTCATAGACTGATGGACCCAGAATGAACTTTACCAAGACTAAACCCAAACATCCCCCATTGTACTGATAAGGAGACTGTGGCCGAGAGAGGCTCTATAGCCTGGCCAGGGGCAACCAGCTGCTTGGTGGCAGAACCCAGCCTTGAACCTCACACCTGTCCATTTGGCCCCATCTTATGGCAGGCCACAGTTCAGTACTGGAAACATAACTCGAATCATCCCTGCCACTAGGCTAATGTTACTCATTCAACAAATACATGCTGGCTGTCCCTGGTGTGCAGGGTACCGTGTAAAGTGCTGGGGACCCGAGGAGGAACAAGGATGTCTTTTGCCCTTCTCCTCAGAGTATACCTTCTCTTGGAGAGGCAGAAATAAATGAGCAAATGCCCAAATAATAAATAATTGCATGTTGTGTTAAGTGCCACAAAAGAAATAAACAAGTTGCAGAGAAAGAGAGTGATAGGGGGTCTGGGTAGCTTTGGCAGGGATAGTGGAATAAGGGTGAAAAGATTCGTGCAAGAGTCTCACAGGGAATTGGGGAGTACCTCTCTGAGGGAGGACATTGAGGCGGAGGCCAGGGAGGAAGAAAAACCAACTTGTGACTATTTAAAGGAAGAAGTGCCAGAGTGCAGGCATAGCAGGTGCAATGGTCCTGGGGCAGGAAAGAGCACAGTGTGCCAGAGTTTAAAAGGTGAGACAGAGTGACCGAGCAAGCAAGTGGTGCCATTCAATGTTAGAGAAGGCAGGACCCAGGTCATGATGGAGTCCCATTAGCCTGTTTCCTCATGAATACACTCTCAGACCTTACCAAAAATTGGAGGGCCTGTGGGAAAGTGGATCAGTGGTTTCCACTTCTCTGCCTGCAAATTAAACTCCATTTATCACAGGAACCTGGAAATCCAGAGTCTCTAGAGCAAAAGACTTCTAAGGACAAGAGTACTGCATCTTCACTAAGGGTGATGTAACTATGCATCACCCTTAGGATGAATCAGGAGGGAAGGCTTGCAAAAAGAGGTAAGAAAATACAGGCATATTAACAGAAAAGGGGGTTAAATGATTACCCACATAATGGAACACAATTCAACTGGAAAAAAGAATGAAGTATGAAGTTAACTCTTTCAGTACGAATGTAAAGAGATCTCCAATTAATTAAAAAAAAAAAAGCCAGATGTGGAACTGTATATATAGTATGTTACCATTTGGGAGGAAAAAAGTAAGAGGGATAATATGTAGTAATATATGGAGGCAATCTCTCCAGAAAGATGCACATACAATGTATGTCGGAGTTTCTTTGTTTGTTTCTGTATCTTCCCTCCCTTCCCGGCAGGTGTATGTAGCTCTGACGCAGGGGCAAGCAGCTCCCCTGGCCTGTTTATGGTGGGAGATGAAAGGTGGGGAGAGAACTTTTCACTCTCTCCCCTCTGATACTGTTTCCAAGTCCGAAGCATGTATTTCCTTTTCAAAGAAACTAAAATGAAAACAAAGGGCCAGGAGAGGGGTTAGATCTGCCAAACAAGGACCTGTATTCCAGTCTCTTCTGCCCCTCAGCCTCTGATAAGCTGACCCTTAAAGACACCCCTCATCCTCCTGGGGAGCTATTAGGCAGCCACTGGTTTCCGGTCTAGATTTCATTCCTAATCGCAACGAAGGCTGTGACAGTCTGGTAACTAAAGGAATGTCCAAATAGTCCAGAATTAATCCCAATTCCCAAATGCAAACCATCAAAGCACCCTCCTCCAGAAGCACCCGGAATTATTAGTTTGTTCATAAAAAAAAGAGTGAATGAACAAATTAATTATTATCATATGGATATTGGATTCCAATAACATACCCAGCAAGGTATCTTGAGAGTATGGATCTGGGTGGATGGGGAGAGTGTGGCTCAGAGCAACTCACAGTCCTTGCCCTCAGCCTCCAGGGCCCTCAGCCTCCAGGTCTCTCCGCCTGGGCACTGCAGACTCCTTGGGTTGAGCAATCCCTTGTTGTGGGAGGCCGTCCTGTGCACTGTAGGCCACTGAGCTGCATCCCTGACCTGTACCAGCAAGATGCCAGTAGCACACACCGCAGTTGTGACCACCGCAACTGGCACTGTGAAACATCCCCTGGGGGACAAAATCACCCCCACTTGAGAACCCCTGCTCTCATCACTGCATTGCCAGGTGACAGCTTCATCCTCCCAGCCAGAGCTGGGCGCTTCCCTCCTGCCGGTGCCCCAGCTGGGCTGCCACAGAGCTTGCGGGGTTGACCGAACCCCCATATGGGTGAGTTCCCTGAGCTTCACAGGTGGCAATCAACCCTAACTCCCTGGGACCCTCTTCTGCCTGGAGCAAAAGCAATCTCAGATTTAAAAAAAAAGTCAATCTGTTGACAGGCATCTCTCCCACTCCTAGAAGTCACCCTATGGCAAAGAGTACCCAGACTGGCCAGCAGAACACAGGCTGGCCAGCGGCCCACTCTAAAGCACCCCACAGTTGCTGGGATGAGGGAACCCAGGGAAGTGAATGCCATTTCCTCCTGGGATTGTTTTCCTCCAGGTGGGGTGGAAAGAGAGACAGACAGACAGACAAAAATCCACAAGGCACCATGACGGCACACACCGAGGCATTGTGTAACCAACAGGGTGGACAGGTTGGCACGCCAGCCATCCTCTCTCCTCCTCCTCACAAGAACATAATTCCCAATGGACAGCTTTCTTTGGAGGGCAAAGAAAAAGTAACTGTATTTCTATGTTTTGATTAATTTGATGCTCACCCTTGAGGGCTCTGTGAAATGAATGAGCAGAATTTTCCATGGCCAACTGTCCTGGCTGCCGGGCCCTATCGGCAGAAGCGTAGTGTTTATTTACTTTTGCTCGTGTTATTTTTATTCCAGTTCAGCTGCAGCTCAGTGCGGAAAGCGTGGGGGAGGTGTATATAAAGAGTACCCAGACTGGCCAGTACTTGGCCATGGACTCCGACGGGCTTTTGTACGGCTCAGTAAGTATGAGGTTGACATGCTTCCAGACATGGGCCAGGTTTGAGGCTTCCAGAAATCTTGTTACATTGAGTGATGTAAACTGTAAAGCAACAATTAGTCTATGTTTGTTATTTTTTCCAGGAGGATTCCCACCCTCATGCTGCCTTATTTTAGGAACAAAGATAAAAGAGTTTCTTGTGGTGTTCTCTCAAAATACTCTCGTGTATTATCATATAAACATAGAGGAAACATTGATTGATGTTTTGCTAACTCCTCACTCACTCATTTCAGAAGACCTAATCCCACTTCATTCATTCATTGCAAATGTTTCTTGGGGCCTACTAGATGCCATAAGTGTGTCTCTTCATGGTTTTTACAGAAAAGTAGACTTTAATAGTTTATATGTCATGCAAAACAACATTGCAAAAGTCCCTTTTACGCCAGGAAGATCACCTAAAAAAATGAAAACAATACTAACTTAATTCAACACTTATCAAATGCTTCCCATGTCTAACGACCATGTCAGGGACTAAAAGAGATGTAAGGATGAATGAGAGAGAGAGTCTAATTGTTTATTCACTAGCTAAAATCCTCCTCTTTCCCTCTCATACTTAATGTTTTATATAGGTCTGATATAATATATGTGGGATTTTGTGAGAAAAGTATAGAAATAAAAGATTTGCTCTTATGTGTTAAATCTTTGCTAAAAGATTAACTGGAGAATGAAGGGTTTGGAGGGTTTTTTTAATTTTATTTTTGAGGCAGAGACTCAATCTGTTGTCCTGGCTAGAGTGTGGTGGTACCAGTTGAGCTCATGGAAATTTCAAACTGCTGGGCTCAAGCAATCCTCCTGCCTCAGCCTTCTAAGTAGCTGGGACTATAGGCCCACACCACCACCCCCAACAAATTTTTCCGTTTTTAGTAGGGATGGGGTCTAGCTCTTGCTCGGGCTGGTCTTAGACTCCTGATCTCAAGAGATCCTCCCATCTCAGCCTCCCAGAGTGCTAGAATTATAGGGACAAGTCACCATCCCCAGCTGTAAGAATGAAAAATTTAATCAAAACTAATGACTGTAGGTTTTGACATTATTTCTAGATTCTAGTGATCCGTTTTTCGGTATCCTGGCATCTGGTAATTAAGGCTTGGCCATAATTCCTCCCCAATCCAGACTCCTTTCTTCCCTTTTATGACGATTCCTACAAAAACGCAGCCACAGGTGGATTTCATTCTGGGGCCTCCTTTATCCTACATCACATTGCAAAGGGACAGTGGGCACAGGGAACCCTCTCTGGAAGCTGTCGTCTCAGCCAGGCTTCCAGATGTGAACATGGGTCCCTTTTCTCTCACTGCCTGCTAGGGGTCAGAGAAGGAAGTCATCAGAGGGGAAGGTGGCATCTAGGATACAGATCAACTGGGATGGCTTTAAGGACTGCCTATGGGCAGTGACTGCTGCACAGGGTGTCGATTGTTTTTTTTTTTTTTTTGAGACAGAGCCTCAAGCTGTCACCCTGGATAGAGTGCCTTGGCATCACAGCTCATAGCAACCTCCAATTCCTGGGCTCAAGCGAGTCTCTTGCCTCTGCCTCCCTAGTAGCTGGGACTACAGGCGCCCACCACAACGCCCGGCCATTTTTGGTTGCAGCCGTCATTGTTGTTTGGCGGGTCCTGGGGCTGGATTCGAACCCGCCAGCTCAGGTGTATGTGGCTGGTGCCTTAGCCCGTTGAGCCACAGGCGCTGAGCCATGTCGATTTTTTTTAAGGTAGTTCTTCCAATTGGTACTAAAATCAGTCAGCCCACCAATCATTCACTCTCATGCCTCTACCACCTTGGCAAGTCACCCACTCGGAGCCTTGTCTAATGGGGGACTAGTAACGGACTAACGACCTCACACAGGGCTTATGAGGATTCAAGGGGACAATGCCTGGAACACAGCCCCTGAGTGGTGGGCACCCTGGGGCACTGTGTCAATGGGGACTATATGACAAATAACCTGCTAAGAGTCCCTCATCCTGTGTCTTAGATTATATGTTGCAGTTTTATGATTTTCTTCCTTTAAGTCAATTTTTATTTATTATAACCTGCTTTTACTTATATAAAAATATTGAAGGAGAACTCCCAGAATCTAATTTCCTCTAGGCTCCAGGCCCTCCCTTCTCTTACCATTGCCCTGGCTGTCACTGTAATTCTCCAGGAATCTGACTTTACAATATGATCCCTAAGAATTTTTACAATTTCCCCACAGATAAAGTGAAGTTCTAAAATACTTCAAAGTTCTGCCCCATGATCTTAACAAATTTAGTTACTAATCCATCCTGATTCAAATTTGTGTTTGTAGGGAAAGAATATGTTTGTTTTAAAAAATAAGTTTGGGGTGGCGCCTGTGGCTCAAAGGAGTAGGGCGCTGGTGCCAGAGGTGGTGGGTTCAAACCCAGCCCTAGCCAAAACCTGCAAAATAAATAAACAAATAAATAAATAAAAAGTTTGAACTACTTGGGAGGCTAAGGTGAGAGAATCACCTAAGCCCAAGAGCTGGAGGTTGCCGTGAGCTGTGACACCACAGCACTCTACTGAGTGTGGCAAAATAAGACTATCCCTAAAAAAAAAAAGTTTGAAAGGCTTTACAGTAAAATATTAATATGTTTACTCTGGGGATGGTAAATGGGTAATTTTAGAATATATAAATGCCTTCCTATATTTTCCAAATTTTTTACAGTAAGTATATGTCACCTATATAATTGGGGCGGAAAGATGCTAAATATAAAAAAGAAAAGAATTAAAACAACAGGCATGAATCAATAGCTAATCTGTGTGCCCTCAGCATTGTACCAAGTGCATAGCAAGTGCTGACCAATCCTAGTGGAGGGAGGGAGCACATCTGATCTGGCCTGCTGACTCAGCCTGTGACTCAGCTGTCTTGTGTGTCAGCTGCTCCCATGTCATAGAGAGACATCATCACAGAACGCAGGCCTGACACCTACTGAGGGGCGTCATGGAGTGAGTCCTCTCTAGGGGGAGTGGGCAAGCCACACACAGGTTCAAACCACCCACTTCCTTCCACCCCTGACAATGCACATCAAACACAGCGTCTGGACTAAGTTCCTCTACAGGCAGCAGAGTCATCCAATTAAATATTATATGTATATCTCATCTTGTTCCAAAATGATCCAAAGTGTCTCACCCAATTGTCATTTCATTAGACTATAAATGAATAAGAAGCAGGATACTTCCTGTTACATAGTTTCTTACTTAGGACAGCTAACTTTATTGACTGCTATACATTATCTTAAGAATCAAATTAAATTCATTACCTATCTGGTGAGCACCTATTATTGAAAGGCTCTATGTTTGGAGGATGGACACAGGGCCAGCAAGATTCTCTTTCCTCATGGACTAACATGCCCACAGGTGGAGAACGACAAACGATACGATTGGAAACTATCAGAAAGGAAACGATCGACCACTGTAGGCAAACAGAGAATTTCCAGATCACATGACTAGGGGAGGCAGTAAAGTCAGAGGCGTCAGTTCCCAGAAGGACAATATTCTGTCTGAGTGTTTTACTATGTCTGTTTTAAATCCAAATAGATGTCTTTTAAAATCTTGACAAATATATAAATTCAAAACCTGACTTTTCCCCCACTCTCTAACAAATGAATTTCAAGTAAACAAAATAGTCATTGGTAGGTATTTTTCAATTTCACTATTTAATACATTGTGGCTGTTTTCCAGCTTAATAAAGTTATGGCTATACTAGAGTCCACTCCATAGAGGTCCTTTTATCTACTTACCCAGCCACCCCTTCATGGACATATAGATAGCTTCCAATTTGTTACTCTTACAGCCAATGCTTCAAAGCCCATCTTAAAAAATGTGGTTTCACATTTGCTCAGCTGTCTTCTGAGGGTAAATTTCTAGAAGTGAAATTGCTAGGTCAAAGGTAATGCATAATTAAAATTTTGATCCATATTGCCTAACCACTCTCAGGAAGTTTCCACCAAGTTATCTCACCAACAGGCCATGCAGACGCTATTCCCCAGACTGTTACCAATACCAAAACTTGTAAATGTTTTTGATCTTGGCACATCATACAGCTAATGTATGATATATATTTTCTTAATTTGCATTTTTCTTGCTAGAAAATGTTTTCATAGGTTATTGTCCACTTTTAAAACAGAAAACATAATCTGCCATTTTGCTAATACCATAGATCTATATCCACATACCTCCCCCCCTTTTTTTTGCAGTTTTTGGCAGGGGCCAGGTTCGAACCCATCACCTCCAGCTTATGGGGCTGGCGCCCTACTCCTTTGAGCCACAGGCACCACCCACACATAGCCTTATCTATTATATATGTACATAGATGTCAGAAGGGATGTTCATTAACCGTTAAGAACTGCCTATATTTGAGTGGTGGGATTTGGGGTCGTTTTTCTTTTTTTTAGGTAAAGTTGAAATTTTTTTTAAGTATATTTTCTATAAGGAGCATCTTTCTGTAAGATTATTTTTATAGATAGCCAAAAATAATTTATTTTCATTTTTTAAAAAATATTTAAGTTCCAGGATATTTTTTATTATACATAAATAAATTTATGTAAATTTTGTACAAGTACATATGGTCATAACAATACTAAGGTTAAATAATGATTTTGTTAGTGAAAATCACCAGGATAAAAAGGAATATAAATAGGTTTTTATTTATTCTTCTAAGTCTAAACTGAAAAAGAAAACCTCCTATTTCACAGTCTGGTTTTACATATTTTGCATGGATTTCCGTGGTCATGCCTATGTGCAAGATCACAAAAGATCCAGCCCTGTCCTCAAGGTACTCAAAGTCAAGTAGGAACTCCCCAGGAGGAGATTCCGGGGTCCTGAGGACTGAAGAAGGAAGGGGAGCTTACCGTCGTAGCAAATGTCCATCATTGCTGTTGTAAGTCTGCTATCCACCTCTGAGACAGGGTCCCTCGCTGACCAGATTTTCCTGAAGAAGAGACTGATGCACAGAGAACTTGAGTAACTGCCCCAAGGTCACACAGCTAGTAAACAGGGGAACCCCCTTTAAAACCACTTGCTAATAGTTCTACTCTCCTCTGGTTCTATCTTTCCAGCAAACACCAGATGAGGAATGCTTGTTCCTGGAACGGCTGGAGGAAAACCATTACAACACCTACGTGTCCAAGAAGCACGCAGAGAAGAATTGGTTTGTTGGTCTCAAGAAGAACGGGAGTTGCAAACGTGGTCCTCGGACTCACTATGGCCAGAAAGCAATCTTGTTTCTCCCCCTGCCAGTCTCCTCTGATTAAAAAAACAAATCTGTTCTGGGTGCTGACCACTCCAGAGAAGCCTTGAGGGGTCCTCACCTGGTTGACCCAAAAATGTTCCCTTGACCATTGGCTGCGCTAACCCCCAGCCCACAGAGCCTGAACTTGTAGGCATTGCGCTTCTAAATGCCCAGTCCTCTTTTCTGCAGAGTCCTTTACCCCAGCATGGTTTGGGATAGAAGGACCAAATTGCCAATAGGGGCCAACTGGCTGGCCAGTCTGAGTCTGGGTTAGGATGTCCAATTGCCTCTGGGCACCTGCGGCAGCTGAGCCCCTCAATGCAGGGTGGGGCCAAAGGAAGCGTGTTAAGGGGGCTGCCCAGAGGGTCATTGGTAACTGCATACCATTTCCTTCTACTGAGTAAATCCTGGCTGCAATTCCCCCACACATCTGGCATGACTCCCCTTTGTCCTTTCAGTACCCAACAAATATTAGCAAGGAAGTTTATAGCTAGGGTAGGGGAAAGCAGCAACCCACGTGCAGAAAATTTCTCCTCAATAACAGAAGGGTTTAAAATGGGAAGGGGAGATTGCATTCTGGTGGGCAACGAAGGAGGGTAGGATCTCAATGCAGCATAAATGAAGGAGGGGACACGCAGCCCCAGGAAAGCAGGCTAAATCTAGAGCAGTGCAGGGGTCATTACCATGCTCCGACCTTCCCAGAGTTATTCAGCAGCAGGAAGCCCCTGCTGATGGCAGGTGGGAGCACGAGAAGTGGTTTCTTGATAAAGGCAAGGACATCGGATGTTGGGAAATTCATGTGGGTCTGGGCACTGGGTGTGGGAACGATGAGAAACAAGGGAAACGCTGGCTGAGAGGATGTTGTGGAGGATGATTTTAGAAGGAGGAAAGAGCAGGTGACGCCGTGAGTGACCTTGGCCAACCCAGTAAGCAGAGGCTTGGGGGTCCCAGCACAGAGCTGCCCCCCTCTGATGTGCTCACAGATCATCCAGGCATCTGGTTTCAATGCAGGTTCTGATTCAGTGGGTCTGGGTGGAGTTTTTACGTTTCCAACAGACGCCCACATGCTGAAGATGCTGCTGCCTTCCCCAACCACACCTCACAGAGCGCAGTTCTGGCCCTACAGGGAGTTATTCAAGTGAAGGTGGCTCAAATCCCTGGCCCTCAGCTCACTCAGCCTCACTCTTAAATAACGCACCCCGTGAGTGTCTGAGCATTCCAGCAGCACGGACCGCAGGCAGACCTGTGTTAAGGAGCATGGTTTTAAGGCGCTTTGGCCCAATGCCTATAAAATGCCCATTTAGAAGATATACAAAAGGATAATTCAAAAATGTTAAACCCTCACAAACAGCTTTTCCCAGGAGACCAGTTGTGTTACCATTACTTGTATAAGTGTGCTTCCTGCTTGAAGTAAACTTGACCCAAGTGGCTAGCAAATTAGAAACACCATTCATCTCTGACATATGACACGGATGCCATGTAAAGCCCCGTACTAAGCCATTTAAATTTACTTGAGACCGTATATTTTAATCACAGTTTAAAATATATAGCTCAAAGTAGTTAAATTGATTAGCATCAGCCACTGAGGATAAAAATAGGCTATGATGTACAAGCTACTCAATTATCTGATACTTACATTACAACTGCTAATAAAGTGAGATTTCTTTGTTTTCCACTGTGATGTTACAAATTATTTTGAAAATGGGGTCTCTTAATGATATGATGGACATGATATGATGCTTTCCAATAAAAACTGATGAGAGTGTTAACTCAAGTTTTATAAGGAATTGAAGTAATTATTAATTAAAAAGTAATTTCTTAATAATCGAATTGTCATATTTAGAATTAGAAAAATGACAATCTGTGAAAGTTCTAACAATAGTACAATCGCAGAACTGAACTAGGTAAGTTGACATTATGGTTAATAATAGTATTCTACATTTGTACAACAATCTTATTTCTTAACTCTTTATTTTTGTAGCTTGGATAAGATGAATCTATTTTATTTTAGTAAATCTTTGCAGGGGGTTTGGGGATAATGCGTCATGGCTTGACTCTCTTTAGTATGAAGATTTGGCCATGAAAATGTACCCAGAGAGGAAATCTAAGGTATTTATTGATAAACAGTCCCTACTATATGAATCAGATTCAAATGTAACACTGGATAAGTAAAATTAAATATGACTGCTAACATGAGATGGAAGTCTGTGGTTTTAGAGACCCAAAGCACTATGGTGACCTTGACAGTCTCAGCCCAATAATCATTTGTGTATTTGTTCATTGAATATTAAGTGCCTACTGCATGCCTGGCACCATCCTGGGTACTGGGCTCCTGGGGACCTTGTCTGTCTGGTTTGCTGCTGTGCCCTCTCCCAGGGTGTTGTATTTATGATGAAAGAGGCTGTGGACTCATTTATTTCAGTCAAGTGTAAACACAGTCTTTGTAGGTTCCTGATGAAAAGACAGTTACGTCTCAGAAACCCAGGTTTCAGAAGAATTAACACCCCCAGCATAAGCTAAACCCCTATCAAAGTGTCAAAGGACATGGCAAGGTAGACATAACATTGTCAATGTTAGAACAGATTGGCTTCAGGGGAACCGTTTTCAGATCAGGATAAGAACCTGTCAGATCTTCTAAGAAGGGAGTTAGTTCCCTGCTCAGTTCTGAATGTGCTCTAGTTCACGAGACACGGGAACATTGCCGTTGCTCTCTGTCTTCCTTAAGTCAGTCTTACAGCCATCTGCCTGTCATGTGCCTCTCATGTGGATTCATTTTCAGGCCAAGTCTGTACAAAGCCCTAGGAGCATATGTGCAATGCTGTGGTGGAGGAGGTGCTTATCTGTTTCCTGGGAAGGCATGATCGCCAACAGTGTGTATGTACAAAAAACTGGTTGGAGAACCAGCTTTGCTGAAGAACAAGGTTCTTGCATTGCATCAGAGGCAATGGAGCCACGTCCCCAAGTCCTCTGTCGAGGACAGTGTTCTGCCTGCGACCAAGCTCACAGGCTGCGGAGCAGACCTCTGGTGAAGACATCTGCCTTTTGACATCGCTGTCCCTCCTCCTCCTTTTTTCTGTATTACAGTCTGCTCCTTACAAATATTAATAAATGTTCCACCAATAATAGGCGATAGTGTCTCTGAGTTTCTGAGAATCATGGTGCCTTGTCTTCCTATTGAAGGACTCGCCCTGGCACCCCTGTCTGCTTAGCTTTCTAGACTTAGCTTCTCACCAGATACGAGACTTTAAAGGCTGACAGGAAATGCTAAGGTAGACACATTTTCCGTTGGTTTGCAAACATATGGCAATATGGGTGAATTTCTAGGTTTCTGTTAAGGAAACATGCATATTCAGGAAATCTGCCCCCTGAAGAGCCAGGCACCATAAATAAATCAGTTGACACTCTTTCTTCCTCACATAAACCGTGTGAAATTATGCTACTATTATTGAGGTGACTGGTGTTACGTAGGCAAAGATATCATGACCTGAAAAAATATATTTAAGGACTGATTTGTGATTTTAAGTCAATAGCAACAGGGTGCATCTCTTCATCTTGTTTTTTTTTTTAATGTAATGATTTTTAATGTTTTTTTTTTTATTTGTTTGTTTGGGATTTTTTGCAGTTTTTGACCAGGGCTGAGTTTGAACCCACCACCTCTGGTATATGGGGCCAGCACCCTACTCCTTGAGCCACAGGCAACACTCGCATCTCTTCATCTTAAAAGCCTGATGTGTAGCCGCAGATTTACCCATCAGATCTGTTGAGTTATCATGCTAAGCAATGTTTTCCTAAATAAACCTCGGTGTCTGGTGGCTTCTTATTCTTGGGAGAAAGTGTGCCACTGTTGACACGTCATGACAGAGTCAGATGGCATGTATATGCTTGCACACACATGCACTTAGACCTGTAGGAAAACTTGGGCAGTCTCTGCCAATTACATACCACAATCCATTCCTTCTTTCTTTCTTTTTCTTTTTTGACAAAGTCTCACTCTGTCTCCCTGGGTAGAGTGCTGTGGCGTCACAGCTCACTGCAACCTCCAACTCCTGGGCACAAGCAATTCTCTTGCCTCAGCCTCCCGAGTAGTTGGGACTACAGGCACCTGCCACAACACCAGGCTCTTTTTTTGTTACAGTTGTCATTGTTGTTTAGCACACCCAGGCCAGGCACGAACCTGCCAGCCTCGGTGCAAGTGGCTGGCGCCATAACCATCGTGCTACAGGTGCTGAGCTTCATTCCTTCTTTCCCTTTGAAAGTTTCCCAATGCCATATTTTTCTACTTTCTGGATCTTAACTCGCAGTAAGAACAATTTCTATTACAACCTGGCACATACTTATTCTCAGATGTACACATAACTGAAACAAAACATTTCACAAAACTAAGGGAGATGCATGTTGATTTTTCTGTTACAAGAAAACATATTAGTCAAACATCAGTTAATGGGGTCATAGCACTAATGGGTTACAACCATAGTTTGAAAAACACTAACTTAAAAGCAACCGCTCTTCCCAAAGATGGTGAGATCCAGTTAGGATCCTGTGGTATGACCTTAGCATTTTCAAAGACATGGGTTTTTTCTTGAATAAACAAGACAAAGGGACATCCTGTTACCCAGGAACCATCTGTTCTGAAGGCTCAGTTAATTCTTTTAGCCTGGTTTGCTACTAATCATGCAAAATGAATGTCATGATACAGACTCCGCAGGCACCCACAGCTGCTTCCAGTGCTGGTCTTAGCAGATTTCGGCCCTTGGAAGCCCTGGAGATTTTCACCCCCACTCCCTCCCTTGGAATTCTCATCACTTGAGTCTTGAGGTCATTCCCTCCCTAACGCCCACAGTTCTCATTCTTCTCTCTTGGCCCCCAAGTTCCTATTTCCTAACCATTTCTAAGAAAGACATTAAAAGTAGACTGAACCAGGAAAAGGCCATAAACCTAGGGCCTCCAAGCATTCTTCCCGGCTCCCATCACTTTCTGGAAATTATCCTCTTTCACCTCTTATCTACCTTTTAAAAGGTTTATAGTTCATGACTCAGTCACTAGATAAACACCATTGCTACAGAAATCCAGCTTATACAGAGATCTAAAAATGCTTATCTGTCTGATCCAACTTTTAAAAAAAAGTAATTCTATGCCCTAAATAAATGTTTAGGAGGGTTTGGGTAGCTGAGAATGGGCTTCTTGTGGGAGTAAACTTGACTGCAAAGAGAAAAACACAAATAAAGCCATCACATTTTTTTCTTTTAATCTGAGTGATGTCCTGTTTTTCATGGGGTAGGAACAGAAGAGAGATCTCAAATTCTAAGCACCTTTTTGGTTGTGACATCGGCTTGTATGGTAATAGTGACATATCAATCACTACACTTTCACAAATTAACGAAAATTATTTTCAAGAGCAGAAGTGGCAATGCAGGAATATTGAAGCCCAAGTGAGCAGAGAAAGGACTTGTATGTTCTCCATTTCAAAACAACTAGAGATGATCGGTTTGACAACTGTTAAAATCAAAACAATGACTTTTGAAAAGCAGCACCCTTTCCTTCCTCTTCTAACTCCCTAACCCTGTCTTCCACCCTAGAAAGAAACTCCCCTTGCCATTGGGCATGAGATTTTACTCTAAAATCCACTCAGAGAGCTCAGAGCACTGATGCCAGGCTTTCCAGATCTGTCAGGTTACAAGGGAAATGTACGAACTGACTACTGGACTCTTTCTGCCACATTGGGCCCACTTTGTGGTTGACATATTGGCCATGACATCCTACACCATGAGTTTTCCACCCTAGTTATAAAATTAAAAAGAGAAACCAGGTCAGCAACAGCCTGAAGCCAGAGGGTGGGTTTGCGTTATAGAATGCACATATTGTAAGACTGAGTTTCTGCTGGGTCTCAGGATATTTGTGATGTGGGAAGGAGATATTTCCCAAATCGCTTCCTTCCTTCTTAGCTCCACACTATCACACTGCCTGACTTTACACATTCCACAGCTAAACATTGGTGTCTATTTTATGACATAAAAAAGAAAAACCTCATTCCACCCTTGATGTGCTTTTCTATGAACCTTAATGAAGGGTTGGGCACTCCTTGTTTGGAATTTGTGTCCAAGGGAAGGATTTGATTCGCTTGGCCAGAGTGTTTGGGGACATAGGGGTAAACGGGCAATTTGTACAAATCGTCACAGAAACATACTTCATTGTGATTTTGACATTCCATGTCTTCCTGTCTTTGGAGAGAAGTTTTCTTAGTCTGACCCAGAGATACGTAAGAATAAGATATTGGATTATTTTACTGATATGATTTATTATCCAAAACAAATTATGGGAATGTATTATATATTACCTTGTTTTGAGTAGATTGATAAAACAGGACTATGCAGAGCCTGGGAATATCAATTGTGTTAAGAGTTCAGTAATTTCCTGTGGAAGTGAGTAGTAAAATCTATGGGATTCTCAAAATAGAACACCTGCATTAGGCATGGTGCTGCTGACCTGGGAAAGGGTGCAAGCTTTAGAAGTGGCCACTAGATTATTTCTGATAATACAGTACAGATCACAAATCCAGAATGGTTGTGCTGAGAGAGCAAATGAGAGGGAAATTTGTCTCTATATCCTTGGTGCTACTGGAATCTGTATATATTTAATTAAGGTGAGGAAGAGAGATGGGTTTTATAGACAGCTTGCAAATGTACAACCTCCAAGAAACTTGAACATCTAGAAAGAGTCTGATAGTCATAGTCCAATCCAATCCTCAAGAATAGATAGCAGCAATAAGTTGAAAACCTCAATTCCACTAACTTGGGTATTCATTAATCATTCACTGTTTACCATTGTATTAGTTTGGGGCCAGCTAGGAGATAGAAATCAACCAATAATTTGAACAGGAAAATTTTAATGGAAAGGAATGTTAACTGGCAGAAGAGATTAATTGCTAAGAGAGATAAAGAGACTTCTAAAGAATACTGGAATAGGCTTGGTGCCGATGGCTCAACGGGCTAAGGCGCCAGCCATGTACACCAGAGCTGGCGGGTTCGAATCCAGCCTGGACCTGCCAAACAACAAGGACGGCTGAAACCAAAAAAAAAAAAAAAAAAAAATGGCCGGGCATTGTGGCAGGCGCCTGTAGTCCCAGCTACTTGGGAGGTGGAGGCAAGAGACTCGCTTGAGCCCAGGAATTGGAGGTTGCTGTGAGCTGTGATACCACAGCACTCTACCCAGGGTGACAGCTTGAGGCTCTGTCTCAAAAAAAAAAAAAGAACACTGGAATAACAGATGTGGAGAGCAGCTATTATATTCAAGGCTGAAGAGAGTACTCAAGGAAGGAATCAATTTAAAAGAGAATTATCTTCTTGAGAATGAGATTCAGACTGTACTGGTGAAGATGGGCTGTGGCCCACTGGATGGTGAAGAATTTCACAGAGGTGTTTCATTCCCACTGAAATACTGGTGGACCTCTCTGGAAGCAGCTTCCTGGAGTGCTGGTAAAACTCGCTGGTGGCGGGGAGGAGCCAAGATGGCGGTCTGTAGCCAGCTTTCTGCAGACGCTCCCATCCAGAAAGGAGAGTAAAAGGACAGAAATTTAGCAAGAAAGCCAATGGTTTGAAGCTGAGCCAAGAGACAAGGTTGAGGAATGCACATCAACCCTGCTGGAGTGACCTGCGACCCCAAGGATACAAATAAAAGCTCAGAATCCAACACAGAGTAACTGATTCTCTAAGGTAAGACAGAGACCAGCTGAAAATAAGACAGAGCCACTTAACCCCACCACATCAAGAAGGCCCTCAGTTGCGCAGGCAATAGCAAAGTACGGGTTGGCAAAACTCTAGGGGAAAAGGTACAAACACCAGTCCCAGCTTACAGGCAAAGGAAGGACTGGTCAATCACTACTCCTAGAACCCCCAACCCAACTTATCCTTACCTACTCAC
>CAUYON010151578.1:0-20359 GCA_963573935.1 Arctocebus calabarensis | reverse complement strand
GCTGTCGCCCTGGGTAGAGTGCCGTGGCATCACAGCTCACAACAACCTCCAATTCCTGGGCTCAAGTGAGTCTCTTGCCTCCGCCTCCCAAGTAGCTGGGACTACAGGCGCCCGCCACAACGCCTGGCCATTTTTTGGTTGCAGCCATCATTGTTGTTTGGCGGGCCCGGGGGCTGGATTCGAACCCGCCAGCTCAGGTGTACGTAGCTGGCGCCTTAGCCTGTTGAGCCACAGGCACTGAGCCTGTTTTCTGTATTCTTTTCTGTGAATAAATTCTGTCTTACAAAAAAAAAAAAAGAAATTTTTAAATAAATAAATAAACAAATAAATAAATAAAATAAAATAAAAAATCTCTACTCAGCCCTTTTACTGGTGCTATAAACACTGTGCTTCCCTCAAATTCACCTGCTATAGCCCCAACTCCAGTACTTTTCAGAATGTAAAGATATTTGGAAATAGGTCCTTTGAATAGGTAATTAAGTTAAAATGGGGTAATGGGAGGGAGAAGCTAAAGCAATCTGACTAGTGTCCTTAGAAGAAGAGATTAGGACACAGACAGAGAGAAAGACCACAGACCTGGGGACACAGAGCACAGGGACCAGCGAGGACTCCACAGAAAGACACACCTGCAGGCCGGGGGTGTGGCCTTGGCACAGCCAACTCTGCCAGCACCTCCATCCCAGACTTCCCGCTTTCAGAAGGCTGGGAATAGATTTCCGTGGCTCAAGCCACCTCGTAGGTGGCATTTTGTATGGCAGCCCTAGCACGTGAATACAAGCACCTGCTGTGTGCCAGGCAGCCAGAGGACCCCTGAGACCAAGACGAGCCCACACATTGGGGGAAGCAGCGCTGATCCGATAACCCTCAGGCAGCACCATGTTCTCTTTGTGGGTGAGTGCGTGAGCTCTGGTGCCAGAATGCCTGGTTGGAAATTCAGCTGTGCCACCAGATGCTTTGTGACACTGGGCCAGTTGCCAACCTCTCTGTACCTTCAGCTTCTCAAGTGTAAATTAGGGAGAGTGACAGCACTTCACTCACAAGGTTGTTACAAGGATTAACTTTGTTAATGTAGATCAGTGCACATATGGGACACTCAATAAATGTTAGTCATTGGGAGGGAAAACACAGGGCACCGGGAGATCAGAGCTGTGAGGGTGGGCGTTAGAAAGGCGGTCAGGGAAGACCTCTGTGTGGGGGACGTCTGAGCAGAAGTCTGGTGGAGACCTGGAGGAGGATGCCCAGCTCAGGGAACCACAAGGCAAAGGCTCTGAGTCTGGGCACGTCTGGCTGTGCGTCCAGGGTGGCTTCTGCTCCCACAGTGAGCACGTGAGTGATGAGGGGAGATGGAAAGAGAGCGGTCTGAGCAGTAGGTCACCCAGGACACAGTGTGATCAAACTGCACTGGAGTTGGGCGGCGCCTGTGGCTCATCGAGTAGGGCACCGGCCCCATGAACCGAAGGTGGTGGGTTCAAACCCGGCCTTGGCCGAACTGCAAAACAGAACAATAGCCGGGCATTGTGGCGGGTGCCTATAGTCCCAGCTACTCGGGAGCAGAATCGCCTAAGCCCAGGAGTTGGAGGTTGCTGTGAGCTATGATGCCACGGCACTCCATCCAGGGAAACAGGTGAGACTTTGCCTCAAAAAATAAATAAATAAAAATAAAAACAAGTTTCCTGTCTGTCACTCAGGCTGGAGTACAGTGGCATTATCATAACTCATTGCGGCCTCCAACTCCGGGGCTCAAGCCATCTTCATGCCTCTGCCTCCTGAGAAGCTGGGACTACCCGTGCCTGCCACACCAGCCAAAAAGTGAGTTTTAAGTGGTCCCAATAAGAGGACAGCCTGAGAGACTGAGGATGATGCTCTTTAAGAATAAAACCTTCTGGGGGCGGAGGCAAGATGGCCGACTGGAGCCAGCTTTCCACAGAGGCTCCAGTCCAGAAGGAAAGTTAAAGGACAGAAGTTTAGCAAGAAAGCCGATGGTTTGGAGCTGAGCCAAGAGAGAAGGTTGAAGAACACACATCAACCCTGCTGAGATGAGCTGCAACCCCAAGGATACAAACAATAGGTACAAAATCCAAAGCCAAGTGGATGGGAGTCCCCTCCCACAAGAGAATGGCTCCCAGCATACTTTCTACAAACAAGCAAACAGAGTTCAAACATCTTCTCATTTTATCCCACAGGAGAGACCCTCTAAAACCCAGACCCCTTCCCCTACTAGGGTGCCATGGCACTCTCCTGCCAGACATAAAACTATATAAAACTGTATGTATTCTCTATCTGCAATTCTGAACTCCCAGCACTCCCCTCCACTCTTACCCAGAGGTCTGGAAGCCTGTCCCCCAAGGAGTCCAGATTCTTGGGCATTTTCTTGAGATGTGTGGACAGGGCGTGGGCTGTTGCAGGTCTGTGCTGATTCTGTGGCATGGGGGTAAGGAGGAGATGTCATGGGGGTAAGGGCTGAAGGAACCATACAGGAGAAGGAGAGGTGGTGCCTAGCAGCACAGAGCAGCAACAGCAGCATTGGGAACAATAGGGCTCACACCCCTAGGGATATTTTGGAGAGACACTCCTTGTCTCTCTGGGTAACCAGGGAAAGCCGGGCATCTTCTCTGGTGGCAGACACCGGCAGAACAGATCTGGGACAGTAATGCAGGCCCTGTGAGTAAAGGGTATGCCTGAGGCGGTACCTGCCTGGGCGAGGCACGGCGGACGGAGAATAGAAGACACATGCGCAGAGACAGCATACTCCCAGGGTGGAGCTGAGCCAAGACTGCTTTAGTGAGCCTAAGATGCACCTGGTCCTCGGGGGATCATAGCTGAGACAAAGGCAGGCGGGCAGAGGCTGGAATTCAGAGCCCACTGTGAGCTCTGACTGCACCCGCCCAAACACAGACTGCGGCAGAGACAGACACACAAGCTCTGGGAAGTGGCACAGCCCGGGGCGGAGTTGCAGTTTCTGTGAACTCAAACAGCCGCTGGGCCACAGGGGAATATAGCCAGGAAAGAATCACAAATTCTGCGAAAATACCACTGTCAGCAACATCAATCAGGGGCGGGGCTGGAACGGTTGGAACTGAGTGAACCACCCCAGCTTCCATTAACCACCCGAGGTTGTCAGGCCTCAGCAGTCCCTGCTGGATGGTGGCAGAGTGTGGAGGTCTGGATGAGGAGACATAGATCTCCCTGTGACTCAGGCAGGCACAAACCCCTGGAGGAGCATCTGCTCATTGGAGGGAAAAGGGTCACAGCCCTGAAGGGTTTCCAGTGACTGCGTGTGACAGAGGTGCAAGGTAGGGAAAGAGGCATCAACCTTCCCAGACTAATTCATTTGCTGGGGGTGGGGTGGGGAGTCCTTCTGACTCTATGGAGCACAAGTCATATTTGAGCCTGCCAGCAGACCCCTGCTATCTAGGTGCTGGAGACCTTTTGAACTCTCCCACTTGAGACTGGTGCTGACTGGGAATTGATTTGGATCTCTCGGACTGGACCAACCGCCTGAGAAAGTGGTACCCTGGGTGTGTGGTTGTGGGAAGGAGTGATTTTCCTTTTCCAGTTGTTGCCCAGGAGGAGCAGGGTGACTTAATTGCTGGTATTTCTCCAGAGCTGAGACTTCAACCCAGAGTAACTAATTCACTAGGGTAGGACAGAGACCAGCTGAAAACAAGACAGAGCCACTTAGCCCCACCACACCAAGAAAGTCCCCAGTTTCTCAGGCCATATCATTGTACAGGTACTTTGCAAAGCTCTAGGGGAAAAGGTACAGATACCAGTCCCAGCTCTTGGGCAGAGGACTGGTTAATCACTACTCCAGGAGCCTCCCCCAACCCAACTTCAACTTATCTGCTCATCTAGCCAAATGGTGTAAAATAATCACGGGGCAGAATCAGGGGAAAAACTCCAGCAACATGAATAACCAGAGTAGATCAACTCCCTAAAGGAAAGATATGGCAGACATAACTGAAGATTCCATTATAAACAAATGGCTGAGATGTCAGAAATTGAATTCAGAATTTGGATTGCAAATAAGATTAATAGAATGGAGGTAAAGTTGGAATTAGAAATTCAAGGAGCTTTTCAAAAGTTGTCTTAAGAATTCAATGAATTTAAAGACAAAATATCCAAAGATTTTGACAGATTGAGACAAGAACTGGCATCCCTCAAAGATCTGAGAAATACAGTAGAATCCCCCAGTAACAGAATGAAACAGGCAGAAGAAAGGATTTTTGACATAGAAGACGAAGCTTTTGAATGCTCCCAAACACACAAAGAAGAGATGCAGAGAACAAAAATGGATCATTCTCTTAGAGAGTTCTGGGATATTTAAAGAAAACTAATATTTGCCTTATAGGAATTCCTAAAGGCAAAGAGATTGCTTCAAAAGACACAGATGCTCTACTGCATGAGATAACCAAGGAGAACTTCCCAGACATGCCAAGAGATTCTGAAATTCAGATAGCAGTTTCAGAACCCCAACCCAAACAAGACATCTCCCAGACACATTTTAATTAACTTCTCCAAAGTTAATATGAAGAAGAAAATTCTGAAAGCAGCCAGACATAAGAAAACCAAAACCTACAAGAGGAAGAATATTAGAATGACTGCATATATCTCTGCTGAAACTTTTCAAGCTATAAGAGGGTGGTCATTGACTTTTAATCTCCTAAAATAAAACACCTGTCAACCCAGGTTCTGCATTCAGCTAACCTGAGTTTCGTTTATGATGGAGAAATTAAATACCTTAATGACATTCATATATTGAAGAAATTTTCTATAACTAAACCAGCTCTCCAGGATATTCTCAGACCTGTCCTCCATAATGTCCAGCACAATCTCTACCACTAAAGTAAACTCACTTAGAAATTTTTGATCAATTTCCCACTTTCACAGTGGTGAAAGGATTAAAAATGTCCAGTGGACTTTCAAAAAACTTGATACCCAAAATTCTATCAAGCTTATCAATACTCTCAATTAATGTGAATGGCTTAAATTATCCTCTAAAGAGGTACAGGTTGGCTGACTGGGTACAAAAACTCAGGCCAGATATATGTTAAATACAAGAATCTCATCTTACCTTAAAAGATAAATATAGACTCAGGGTGAAGAGATGGTCATCTCTATTTCAGGCAAATGGAAATCAGAAAAAGGAAGGTATTGTAATTTTATTTGCAGATACAATAGGTTTTAAACCAACAAAAGTAAGGAAAGATAAGGATGGTCACTTCACATTTGTTAATGATAACAAGCAACATGATGAGATTTCAATTATTAACATTTATGCACCAAAACAGAATGCACCCCAAATTATAAGAGAGACTCTAATAGACATGAGCAACTTGATGTACTCTATCACTATAATAGTTGGAGATTTTAACACTCCTTTACCAGTGTTGGATAGATCCTCCAATAAGAAGCTAAGCAAAGAAATTTTAGACTTAAACTTAACCATTCAACAATTGGATTTAACAGACACCTACAGAACAATTCATCCTAATAAAATTGAATATACATTCTTCTCATCAGCCCATGGAACATCCTCCAAAACTGATCACACCTTAGGTCACAAGTCTAACCTCAGCAAATTTAAAAGAATAGAAATTATTCTGTACATCTAGGACCATCATGGAATAAAAGTTGAACTCAATAACAACAGGAAGCTGCATACTTGTACAAAAACATTGAAACTAAATAACCTAATGCTGAACAACAGATGGGTCATAGACAAGAATAAGAAGAAAATTACCAAATTTTAGGAACAAAATGATAATAAAGACACAAATTATCAGAACCTCTAAGATACCACAAAGGCAGTCCTAAGACAGAAATTTATAGCACTGCAAGCCTTCCTCAAGAGAACAAAAAGAGAGGAAGATAACAACTTAATGGGACATGTCAAGCAACTGGAAAAGGAAGAACATTCTAATCCCAAACCCAGTAGAAGAAAAGAAATAACCAAAATTAGAGCAGAACTAAATGAAATTGAAAACAAAAGGATTATACTCAGATCAATAAATCACAAAGTTGGTTTTTTGAACAGGTCAATAAAATAGATAAACCTTTGGGTAACCTAACCAGGAAAAAAAGAGTAAAATCTCTAATTTCATCAATTAGAAATGGCAAAGACGAAATAACAACAGACTCCTCAGAAATTCAAAAAATCCTTAATGAATATTACAAGAAACTCTATTCTCAGAAATATGAAAATCTGAAAGAAATAGACCACTACTTGGAAGCACGCCACCTTCCTAGACTTAGGAGAATGAATGGAAATGTTGAACAGGCCTATATCAAATTCTGAGATAGCATCAACTATAAAAAATCTCCCTAAAAAGAAAAGCCTGGCTCCAGATGGCTTCCAATCAGAATTCTACCAAAACTTTAAGGAGGACCTAGTACCTATATTACTTAACCTTTTCCAAAATATAGAAAAAGAAGGAATACTACCCAACACATTCTATGAAGCAAATATCACCTTGATCCCTAAACCAGGAAAAGACCCAATAAGAAAAGAAGTTATACACCAATATCACTAATGAATATTGATGCAAAAATATTCAATAAGATCCTAACAAACAGAATCCAACAACACATCAAACAAATTATACACCATGACCAAGTGGGCTCAAGGTTGGTCCAATGTACATAAATCTATAAATGTAATTCAGCACATAAACAGATTAAAAAACAAAGACCTATGATTCTCTCAATTGATGCAGAAAAAGTTTTTCATAATATCCATCATCCTTTCATGATCAGAACACTTAAGAAAATGGGTATAGAAGGGACATTTGTTAAACTGATAGAGGCTGTCCACAGCAAACCCACAGCCAATATCATATTGAATGGAGTTAAATTGAAATCATTTCTACTCAGATCAGGAGCCAGGCAAGGTTGCCCATTGTCTCCACAGGTTTTTTAACATTGTAATGGAAGTCTTAGCCATCGCAATTAGTCAAGAAAAGGCAACCAATGGTATCCATATAGGGTCAGAAGAGATCAAACTTTTACTCTTCACAGATGATATGATATTATATCTGGAAAACACTAGGGATTCTACTACAAAACTCTTGGAAGTGATCAACACATACAGCAGCATCTCAGGTTACAAAATCAACACTCACAAATCTGTAGCCTTTATATATCAACAATAGTGAAGCTGAAAAAACAGTCAAGAACTGTATTCCATTCACAGTAGTGCCAATGAAGATGAAATATTGGGGAATTTACCTAACAAAGGATGTGAAAGATCTCTATAAAGGGAACAACGAAACTCTAAGAAAAGAAACAGCTAAAGATGTTAATGAATGGAAAAACATACCATGCCTAATGGCTAGGAAGAATCCACATTGTTAAAATGTCCATATTACCAAAAGCAATATACAATTTTAATGCAATCTCTATTAAAGCTCCACTTTCATACTTTAAATATCTCAAAAAAATAATACTTCATTTTATATAGAATGAGAAAATCCTCAAATAGGCAAGACATTACTCAGAAATGAAAACAAAGCTAGAGGAACCACGCTACCAGACCTCAGACTATACTATAAATCAATAGTGATCAAAACAGCATCATACTCGCACAAAAACAGAGTGGTAGATGTATGGAACACAATAGAGAACCAAGAAATGAACCCATCTACTTACCGTTATTTGATCTTCAATAGGCCAATTAAAAACATTCAGTGGGGAAGATTCCCTCTTTAACAAATTGTGCTGGGTAAACTGGCTAGCAACCTGTAGAAGACTGAAACTAGACACCTCTTACCATTATCTAAGATAGACTCTCACTGGATTAAAGATTTAAACTTAAGACATGAAACTAAAAATACTAGAAGAAAGTACAGGGAAAACACTTGAAGAAATTGGCCTAGGTGAATGTTTTATGGGGAGGACCCCCTGAACAATTGAAGCAACCTTAAAAATACATTACTGGGATCTGATCAAACTAAAAAGCTTCTGCACAGCCAAGAACACAGGAAGTAAAGAAAGCAGACAGCCCTCAGAATGGGAGAATATTTTTGCAGATTATGTCTCTGACAAAGGTTTAATAACCAGAATGCACAGAGAATTCAAACATATTAGCAAGAAAAGAACAAGTGATCTCATCTCAGGGTGGGCAAAGGACTTGAAGAGAAACTTCTCTGAAGAAGACAGGCACACAGACTACAGACATACGAAAAAATGCTCATTATCCTTAATCATCAGAGAAATTCAAATCAAAACTACTTTGAGATATCATCTAACTCCAGTAAGATTAGCCCACATCACAAAATCCCAAAACCAGAGATGTTGGTGTGGATGTAGAGCAAAGGGAATACCTCTGCACTGCTGGTTGGAATTCAAACTAATACATTCCTTTTGGAAAGATGTTTGGAGATCGCTTAGGGACCTAAAAGTAGATCATTTGATCCCAGGATTCCTCTACTAGGTATATATCCAGAAGACCAAAAATCACTTTATAACAAACACATTTATACTAGAATGTTTATTGCAACCCAATTCATAATTGCTAAGTCATGGAAGAAGCCCAAGTGCCCATTGACCCATGGATGGATTAATAAATTGTAGTACATGTATACCATGGAATATTATGCAGCCTTTAAAAAGATGGAGACTTTACCTCTTTCATGTTTACATGGATGGAGCTGGAACATATTCTTCTTAGCAAAGGATCTCAAGAATGGAAGAAAAAGTATCCAATGTACTCAGCCCTACTATGAAACCAATTTATAGCTTTCATATGAAAGCTATAATCCAATTATAGCCCAAAAATAAGGAAAAAGGGGAGAGGAAAGGGACAGAAGAGGGGGAGTATGGGTAGAGGGAGGGTAATTGGTGGGACCACACCTATGGTGCATTTTACAAGGGTACATGTTTAATTTACTAAGTGTAGATTATAAATGTCTTAACACAGTACCTAAGAAAATGTGGTGAAGGTTACATTAATTGGTTTGATGAAAATATTTCAAATTGTATATAAAACCAGCACATTGTACCCCATGATTACATTAATGTACACAGCTATGATTTAATAAAAAAAAGAAAAAAACTACAAGAAGCTATCCTTTCACCCAGTTAACATGGCTTTTATCCATGAAACAGGTACTAACAAGTGCCAATGTGTATGGAGAAAGAGGAACCCTCACACATCATTGGTATGAATGTAAATTAGTGCAGCCACTATGGAGAACAGGGAGGAGGTCTCTCAAAGAAAAAATAGAACTACCATATGACGCAGCAATCCCACTGCTAGGTATGCTATGTACATACAAAGAAGGGGAAATCAGTAAATCAAAAAGACCTCTGCACTCCCATGTTTATTACAGCACTATTCACAATAGCCAAGATTTGGAATCAACCCAAGTATCTAGCAAAGGACAAATGGATTTAAGAACTCATGGTATATAGACACATATGGAACATTATACAGACACAAAAAAGAACAAAATCCTGCCATTTGCAACAACATGTATGGAACTGGAGAATATTATATTAGTGAAACTAATCCAGCACAGAAAGACACCTTTCACACGTTCTCACTCATATGTGGGAGCTAAATATTAAAAACTCTTCATCTCATGGAGATAGAGAATAGAACGATGGTTACCAGAGGCCGAGAAGAGTAGTGGGAGGGAGAGATAAAGTGGGGATGGTTAATGGCACACAAGTATAGTTCTCTAGTTAGAATGAACAAAATGTGAAAGCACAACAAATGACTATAATCAATAGTAACTTAGGGTATACTTTAAAATATCTGAAAGAGTGAAATCAGAATGCTCCTGATACAAGAAATGATACCTGCCTGATGGATGCTCCAATGCCTCTGATTTGATTCATTCATGTTATACACCTGTATCAAAGCATCATATGTATTCTGTAAATATATACAACTATTATAGACCCATAATAATTAAAAATTTTAAAAATAAAATAAAAAATAAATACTATCTGCACAGGTGGCTTCCAAGGGTTCTCTCCAACCTGCATATCTCCTCTGAATCCAAATTCCTCTTCAGTATTTCCACATAACTAAGAGGGATCAGAAACCTGCTATGTTCAAAACCAAAATTCTGAACTTTTCTGAAAATGCCCAAATCTCAGGGGCATCACTAACTTCCCACTCTCAAATCTCACATCTCGCCCATCCCCAAACCCCACCGTCTCCACCTTCAGAACACACCCAGACTCTGCCTCTTGGTCTTTGGCCCTTACTGTTCTATTGTTTGAAACGCTTGTCTCCCATGGCTATAGGTTCTCTTGTCTCTTGTATCTATAGCAGTAGTTCTCAGCCTTCCTAATGCTGCGACCCTTTAATACAGTTCCTCATGTTGTGGTGACCTCCAACCATAAAATTATTTTTGTTGCTGCAATGAAAATAATTTTATAATTAGGGGGTCACCACAACATTAGGAACTGTATTAAATGTAAATAATTTTATGGTTGGGGATCACCACAACATGAGGAACTGTATTAAAGGGTCGCAGCATTAGGAAGGTTGAGAACCACTGCTCTACAGGTTATATCGTCTCCCAAGTCTGTAGGTTGTCTTGTCGCTTGGACCTACAAGTTATCTGGTCTCCCATATCTACAGGTTATCTCGTCTTGAGTCTGTAGGTTACTTGTCCCCCAAGTCTACAGGTTATGTTGTCTCCTTAAGGGCTTTGTTCGAGTGCCCTCTTCCTAATGTTTTCCCTGAACTCCCTGTGTAAAGCTTGCCCCTACACCCAATGCTCCCCACCCTGTTTTACGACTTCACTTTTCCCTTAATGCACACCACCATAGGGCAGACCACATGTTTTTGTTATATATCACGTTAGTTCTCCACCTTCCACCACTAAAATTAAGGATATGTAAGAACAGGAACTTTTGTCCAAATTTCCCATTGTGTATTCCCATCTTGAATAATAAACAGTTGCTTAGAAATATTTAATCAGTAAATTAATTAGTATTCCACAATTTTTATATCAGTGTCTTATACTAAAACAATTCTAAAATTAAAATAGTTAGATAATAGAGAAAAACAACTGTAACAATTTATAACCCCTGAGCTGTGCTCATCCTTGAGATCTGGATGGGAGGTCTGACTGGAGGTCCTTGGTGACAGTGACCAGTGCATAATGACTGGAGGACATATTAAGCCAGAGACTACTCGTGTCCAAAACACAAAGTAGGTCTGCTAGCATCCAGAAAATTATAGATTAACATGCAGTTTTTCCCCAGACTAAAAGTAAGAGAAATTAACAAAAGAAAATTGTGTGAAGAAAAAGTTATCCTGAAAAAAATAATGAAAAGTGTATGATCTTTCAATTAAAATTTAACCCTACGTATGTAAGTGTATTCTCTACAATTTGTTCTGTGAATGTAGATTACAGAGGGGAGAGTCTGCTGGCCACAAGGAGGGAAGTTTCCCATCGAAACTCAGCTGCTCTGTGGCCCCGGGGTGCCCACGACCCGGCAGTCCCCAGTGGGGAGTGTGGCCCCACCCAGGTTCTTGTTCACAAGCCACGGACTGGAAGGAACCAGGTGAGCAGGGAGCTCCACAGAGGAGTGCCGGCTCGCGGCCTCCGCAGCAGCCCGGGATCTGAGTCAGCAAAGATAGTGTTCATTCATGGTGACTCCAGCCCCGTGAAGTCCACTAGTAACTCTCTAGAACTGATTTGGGAGTTTCTTATTCAAACGCTGCTCCAGGAGTCACTGCACAGGAGAGGAGCCTTCTGAAGAGCAGGTGAAGTCAGAAGGGTCGTCAGAGGAAAAGGTAACTGAGGGTAAAGTGAGGTGCGGGTTTTGGCCTGTTTGTGATACAAACCTTGCTTGCTCACGGGAGGGGGGTTTCAGTGGTTCACGGGTCAGGGAGGACACGAGAGAGGACACGTGTCTGTGGACATCAAGAGCTGTCTCAAATTAAATGTATTCAAAACTAAACTTGTGATCTTTTCACCAAAAGTAAGTTTCCCCTAAGTTCTTCCCTCTCAGCTGACTATAACTTTTCCCCTCCAGAAGCTCAAGCCAAAAGTCTCGGAGTTGTCCTTGACGCTTCAACATCCTGCACCACAGCCAGTTCGTCAGGGGTCAGCAGCTCTGCCCTTGGGGCACACGTGGACACAGTCACTTCCCACCGCTCACAACCCCAGCTGGCCCTGGAGGCCCTTGTCCCAGACGGGCTGCCTGTTTCTGCCCTTGTCCCAAAGAAGGGGCTGAGCTGTCTCCCAAAGGACAAGTCGGAGACCAAACGCTTGGCACCTGTACCTGAGAATGTGACCTTATTTGGAACTAAGGTCTTTGCAGGTGCAGTTCAGATGAAATTAAGATGGGATCACACTGAACTGGGCCATAAGTCCAGTAACTGGTGTCCTCGTGAGATGAGAAGGGGACACAAAGCGACTCTGGAAGCTGAGGGGAGGCTGCCACGCAGTAAAGAAGCCGGGATGGGTGGCGCAGAGTCAAGGCAGCACACTGCGCAGCTGCGGAGGTTGAAAGTCCCAGGGAAGGGCGCTCTGCGGGTCTGAAGGGGCCCGGCCCTGGCACGGAGATTCTCACCCCCAGAACTGCAAAGAGATAAACTCCTGTTCTTTAACCCGCCCAGTGTGTGTCAGGCTGTAATGGCCACGCAGGGAGTGAAGGACCCCCACAATGGTCTGTGTGACACATGGAGCAGATGGCGCCCCTCACCTACCCCCACCCTGACAGCCTCTCCCACACAGAGGCCGAGAGGGTCCTCTTCGGCTGGGACCTCATCCCTGGCATCCTCAGTCACACCAGCCTCCTTGTCCTTCCTCCCGCACTAAAGTTCCCGAAAGCGAACTGCTGTGTTAGAGCCGTGGCATCACTGGCCATGTCCATGCCCAGAACATTCCTTTCACAGATTTGTGCCTGGCTAGTTGAAATAAGTGCTCATGTAAATGCCGCCTTCTTGGGGAGACCTAACACGCCCCCCTTATGACCACACATCTCCCCTCAGCTCCCTCCCCGCCAATGCACCTTACAGTTCTCTGAGTCAGTGGTGTTCATTTTGCATTGCCCCCTCAATCCACCCGCCACACACAGAAAGTAAATGTGAGAATGGGGAGCTTTACCCCGGCTACTGGATACAGCCTTGGACAGTGCCTGGCACATCACAGGTGTTTAGTCAAGATTCTTGGGACGAATGAGCAGAAAAGAGCACAGGAAACAGCAGATGTGAGGGTTTGCCAGCCTCTGACCTCTGCTATTCTCACCCTACTCTTATTTGTTTGATTGATTGATCAATGGTTAGAATATGCCTTGATGGTCCCAGCTAAAAAATAATAACCATTGCATTCTCATTTTTAAACTGGTATGTGTATAGTGTTGCCCTTGATGTGTTTTTCTTTAAACACTAACAGCAAAAATGACTTCAGTGTAAATGCCAAAAAGAATGAACGCCAGCCACCACCACTTGTAAAATATTCTTATAGGAGAAAAAACTGTTTAAAGCAAGTATTAAGTGCTTCAAAGTCTCTATGAATGTTTCAGAAATACAAGCAGCATGCTCCTTCCCACTGTAGTAGAGTACACTCACAATATCCTCCGTAATTTCTATAACTAGAAATTAGCAAATGGTTTAAAGACACAGATTAGAAGTTCTAGGTATTTGGTGTCAATGAAATCATCACAGGCTAAAACACTTAATCCTTTGAGCCAAAATCCAAATTGCAAACTACTCAGGGGATAAACGAGATCATGTATCTCATCAAGTACCTCTGAGAAGAACTAGAGAGGCAGATGAGTGTGTCTGACACACGCAATGCACATGGTCATTTCATGAGCTCACATGATGCACATGGTCATTTCATGAGCTCATACAATGCACACACCCACCTATGGCCATTTTATGAGCTCACGTGATGCACACATGCACATTGTCATTTCAGCAGCCACATCAGTTTGAAAATAGGAAATATTAATAAAAATGTGAAGATAACAGGTGTTTGGTTTTTTAGGTAAACTGTGGATGATTTCACCATTTAATTCATTGAGAGTTGTGCAGATGATCAACCAAAAACAGCTAAAATAATACAAGTAGGCTAGAAAAGGAAGTTAAAGAATTTGAGTTTAAAAGAATTTATGACAAATTATCAGTTATCTTTCCTGACTGTGGTTAAGAGAGTTACCCTATGACTCACATGTGAATTAGTAACGTAGATCATAAACTAAGTCCTCCAAAAAGAACACAGCCTATCTCTGACAAGTCAGCGAAGATTCCTTCTAGATATTTCTAGGCCTCAATTCATAATGACCAAGTAATGGAATCAACCCATCAACTCATGGGTGGATCAACAAACTGTGGTATATGTATACCATGGAATATTCCTCGGCCATTAAAAAAGATGGAAACTCTACATTTTTTACATTTACCTGGATGGAGTTGAAATATATTCTTCTTAGTAGTGTATCACAAGAATGGAAAAGTAAATATCCAATGTACTCAACACTAATATGAAATCAATATATAAATAATGACATGCTCATAAAAACAATAAAACGCTAATATAGTCCAGTTCAGGGGTAGAAGGAAGCAGGAGGGGGGAGGACATTTGGCAGAAAGAGAGAGGGCATGAAGATCTCACCTAATACGCACATTGTGAGGGTATATAACAAGCCCCCTGGGTAAAGGAAAAAGAAAAAAATATGTCTAGGCCTAATGTTCACCATAGTTAACAAGAATTATCACTGTGCTCCAAGTGAATTCACTGTAAGTGCCAGTGACCAGAATTCTGATAAACATCAAGTTTACTGCAGGTGACAATCAAGCTTGCCCATAGAGATACTTAGTCCCAATATAATGCTGTAAGTTTCATCAATGGCAAGACTTGGAACCCACAAGGTGCCTGTCCAAATGCAACCCCAGAATGAATGCTGATAGAATTCCCTGTGTCCTCAGCTCCTAAGCCTTCCTCTCACTTGATGATGTGATCAGAAGAGGCAGTAGTTGGAAACAGTCCCTCACAGACACACCACCTCTGGTCTGAAGCCATGTGGCCAGGCCAAGTCCTTTTAGAAGACAGAAGCTACGTGGCCAGGCTGTGTGGATGCTCTGGTCAAGCCCCTTTGATCAGCCCAACCCAGGCATCAGGCTTGAGAGTCACAGAGCCTGTTGAATGATGCCAGCCCCAGACATTTAAATCTCCCCAAGCCCCTGGAATCTCCCCCAGACTTGTGAAGGGTAAGATAACTCCACCTGGCCCCTCTGAACCCTTGAAGCCACAGAACCTATGAGCAAAACATAGTGGTTGTCATTTTATGTTACAGAGTCTGGAGTAGTTTGTTTCCCAGCAGCAGATGGCTGGAACACTTCCCTGTCCGACCTCAGGCTCTGGAAAGGCAGGGAAATACTCAGTCATCACACTGTCCTCAGTTTGCAGTGTAGCACCTGGGCATGAAGAAGGCGCTCTGCAAATATCTGTTCTCACTGAACAGCTGAATGCTGAATGCTACCTTTGTGTCTGTTAAACTTTACATGAGGTTTGGAAACCTACATATTCAGACTGGAAATAGTACAAGAAAAATATCTATGGTTTTGGTTCATCATATTATGTTTTTAGGATTCTTATAAAACCAGCTCTTCATTTTACTTTCTTCATGGTCTGAAATCCTATGGAAAAAATGTCCCAAGCAAACCGAAATGGAACAAAATAGAGGAAAGTACTCAGTGAAAAGGAAAATCAATCCAATTTAGTTAAGTATAAGTCATTTCTTCCTTTTTCCAATCTAATTCCTCATCATGTGTTCCTCTGTTCCATTTTACATAAGGGAAAACGTTTCTGAATGTGCTGTTTGCCCATAGGTTTCCCCTCTCCCCCGAGTCAAAGTTTTATACCAAAATACTGCTTAGTGTAACTTTTCAATTGCCTCAGTTCAATACAATGTCTGTAACATTGAAAGGTTATTTTAGAAGGTATCTTAAAGACCAAAAGTGGTGACTGGCTTGGCCCCAGAAGCACAGCCCTGTCAGAGAACGCAGGGTCTTCCAGACAGCTTCTCCATCTTCAGAGAACTTGACTTAGAAAGTCTATAAATTCTCCTGCCACAGGGAATTGGTCACTGCTGAAACACCTTAGATGTAAGGCTTAGACTGAGTAGGTGAGGCCTGACCACCCCTCATGATATCAGCACATTGTGGGCTATGGACTTGTCAGTCTGAAACAGTAAGAAGGCTGACAGGTGCACACCCAAACCCTGGGGGCTCACTGACTGAAAATTCCTCCTGAAATGTAGCAAGTAGGAAGCAAAACCCACATCAGTAACCTTACTGCTGGACTTTGGCATTACTTGTTTACACATATCTGGATTATGGAGAACTGGTTCCATCAGCCCTGTACTGGTTCCCAGCCCAGTACAGCTAAGGACATCTGTAATTCCTTGGCAGCCTCGCTATTGCAGGAGAAGCATTCTGGCTGCACTGACTGGGGTAGCAGTGACAGTGCCACCTCTGAGTCCCCAACTGTGCAAAACAGATTCTTCCTTGTACATATTTTACATATGTCTACCTTCAGCAGGATTTACTTAGTCAAGGTTTTTATTGACACCATTAAATGCCTGGTTGCCAAGTGGGTGTTAATCCACTTATTCGTTCACATATTAATCTCTGCAGCTTGTACTGAGTCCCTGTGTGGGGCCCAGATCAGATGCTGAGAACTAAGGTGAACAAGACGAGAACTCTCCGTTTAAGGAACTCAGGTCTAGTGAGGACAGGAGGCAATCACTGTTGGAACGCAGCGCGGCTGACATCTGCAGCTCATGAGCTAAATCAGGTGGCTGCCAGTCTACTGAGGTGTTATAGAAACACAGCACAGGCATTTGCTTACTATTGTCTACAGCTGCTTTTAAATTACAGCTGCAGGTCTGAGTTGTTGCATCAAAGACACTGTGACCGAAAATATTTACTGTCTTGTCCTTTACAGAAAAAGTATGTGTACTGCAACAGAGTGGAGAGATGGGCAGTTAACAGAGGAGGCGGGGAGGCAGAGGAAGGCTGGAGGGGGAGGGGCGTCGAGAGGAGGAGTGCAGGGAAAGGAGCGCGGGAGGGAGGAGGAGTGGGGGGCGTCAAGGGGGAGGGGTGCTAAGGGGGGAGGGGCACCGAGGAGCACCTCCAGGGCAGGATGGGCTGAGCGGAACACAGCCCAGTGAGCAGAAGACCAGGCAAGGGGAACAAGAAAGCCCGAGGGGCAACAGGAAAAGGTTTGGAGATGAGGAACCAGCAGCCCCTCTCTGGATGCGGAGTAATGCGGGTGGGGCGGGAAACGAGGCCAAGGAGGGAGGATCAGGCTCGGCAGCCGTGAGCCGGCCACGCTAGACTCTATCCATCAGCAACCGGGATTTATCATAGGGGCTTAAGCAGACAGAAGATAGACAATAAATTGAAAGAGGTGAGCAGAAAAACCCAACTAAGATTTTACTGCAGTGGCCTCAGCAAGAGACCATGACCGGGCCGTGAAGCACCAGGGAGCTGCCCTGACGGAAGCCGAGGGGAGTCGCAGCCTCCGCTGCACCTGCGACCAACCCTCCACACGCCACCAACTCAGCTGGTGGCTAGGACCGTCACTTACCTGTGGGACTCGGAAAGAAAATCTGTATAAGTACAACCAAATGTCCAACGGGAGCTGGCTGGCGGGTGGACGGGGTGTCTTGGTGCCACACAGCTGACATGCAGCAACTTTAGGCTCGTGGCGTTAGTGGTTCCCCGTCACTTGCTCCTTCTTGCTCTTCCCTCTCTGAGTCCAGCCTCATGGAGCAGCCGCAGGGGCCGGGTGGCAGCCAGCACAGGTGCTGTGTCCAAACTGACTCATTCCTTTAGGATCTTGGGCAAGTTATGAGAATCAGACTTCTTACGTGTTGGTCTGGGAATCAGGGTGACCCAAGCCACACTTAGCACAGGGCCGGGTGCAGAGATGCTCAAGAGACGTCAACTGCCCCATTTCCCAGGGCCCCGGAACCGTCTGGATCTCAGCCCGGCGGTGGAGCCTCACCCCTGCCCCACCAGACCGGCGAACCCCACCTGACACGGCTGATGGAACAATTCAGCAACCAAACTGTTCAGTGTCAGTTTTACCAAATCAAAGGAGACTCCGAGACGTCAACGGCCACCCCCCTTTCTCCAGCGCAGTGCGCCCAGGCACAGAGGAAGGCTCTGTGCGTGTGTGCACAAGTCGTGTATATGTGCGCATGTGTGTATGTGTGTGTACATGTGCATGTGTGCGTGTATGCCTGCATGTATATGTGCACGTGTGTGGGTGTGTGCTGGACAAGTGAGGGGTGGAGATGGAAGGGCAAGGAAACAGAGCTGAGAGAACGGGAAATAGGGAACTCCTCCCCTGGACCACTGGCATGTCGGCACCACAGCTAACACCCGGCTGCTCTGAATAGGGGTGACAGGAAGGGGGAAAGGGGCATTTCTCTGGTACCCACAAAAGCACTTGGGGGTCCGTGGTGTTCAGACCCTCGCCCAGCCTGGGGCGTCTTCCTTAAGCTTCATTCAGCAACAGGCGGAAGATACCTACAGGAGCTCGGCTGCCGGACCGCCAGGGGCCCTGGCCGGAGGTAAGATGACAGCTTAAAGCACCCTTACAGGGAATTGCCCAGAAATCATTACATTTCATTAAATTGAAATCTTTTTATAAGCAGCTTAATTATTTTTTGTTCTTTAGAAAATGGGGTTTCCAGAAATCTCAGTGGGAGGCCTTAGGTTTAGTTTTCTGGGTTTACAGCAAATACAGATTCTAAATTCTGAAAACCTAAACCTAACAATGCTTAAAACATCACAACTGTATTTAACCATTTTTAGTAGAAATCTCTCTAAACTGCATCCCGTGCCCTGGGACCATGGAGAGCACAGATCTCAGGCACATTTTCTCAGTGACCAGGGCACTGGGACCCTGACACAGGGCGGTGACTGCTGAGTCCGAGGCCTCACTCCTCCCTTCCCTCAGGGCCACGGACTCCATGCTGCCCTACTCTGAACCAGTGTGACCCTCTTTCTTTATGTTCCCTCAAGGTAGCAGAAACGAGATCTTTAACACTGTTCTCCTATGATAAAGCATCCCCTGAAAGCGCCACCGTATCAGTGGCCATTTCTACCCACGATGGGCACTTCTCAGGGTGCCAGTAAGCCGACCATTCTCCCTGCTCCTCTGACCCGGCCACCAGGGCCCCTCGGCCTCTAACAAGAACAATGACCGTGGCTTCTCACACTGTACTCCTGGGGAAGCAGCCATGCTCTGCCAAGGGGCAGCCAAGTCCAAGACAGCAGGAAACACAAAACACAAAACCCGGAGTATCTCCGAGTGCCAGAAAAGCAATAAAATGCTGAAAAAAAAAAAAATGTAAGCTGAAAATGATGAGAGTATATCAAAAGGAACAAGGACCAACAGAAAGAGTTTCCAAGGGTCAAAGGTAGAAAAACCAAGCTACAAAACAAAGCAGTTTTAAATTATAACCCAAAGTACAAAAGAAGTGTCCTGAATCTGTGATGATGTAAATGAACGATCAAATGAACTACTGGGAAAGGAGACAAACACCCCATGCAGAAGAATTCCAAGTAATTTTACATAGCTGCTCTACTCTAGAGGAGGTGAATGCAATCCCTGCATAGATGTGGACTGCACGTTCAGACAAACAGGTGGGGAGCGCCCTGCAATGGGTCCCTGATGGATGCCTGGTTGAGTCAGCAGTGACAGGTGCAGGGACAGCACACACTGGATCCCATTGCCACTCTGCCCTGCAGCCGTCCTGCCTGAAACCCTGAAGCCTCCATCAGACAAATCCCAGTGAGGGAGGTCAGCAAAATGCCTAACCAGCATGCCCCAAAGGGGCCAGGTCGTCGGAGACAAGGACAATCTGAGAAATGCCATCCCAAGGACCCTATGGAGGCATGAGGACTAAAGGACAAGATGTGACTCTAGAGCAGAGTGAGACCATCAAGGGAGGCCTGAGGGCATCTGGATAAGCTGTGGACTTTATTTAATAACAATAATAATAATGTCAAGATTGGGCCATTAATTATAAAAAATACCTCAGTAACAGAATATGTGAATAATTGGAGTAACTGATCACAGACTATATGAGAATTCTGTAGTATCTTTGCAACTTCTCAGTAAATATAAAACTGTCCCCAAATAGTTTACTTTAAAAAATTAAGGGCGGCTCCTGTGGCTCAGCAAGTAGGGTGCGGGCCCCATATACCGAAGGTGGCCGGTTCAAGCCCGGCCTCGGCCGAACTGCAAAACAAAAAAATAGCTGGGCGCTGTGGCGGGCGCCTGTAGTCCCAGCTACTAGGGAGGCTGAGGCAAGAGAATCACTTAAGCCCAAGAGCTGGAGGTTGCTGTGAGCAGTGTGACGCCAC
>CAUYON010151577.1:0-12292 GCA_963573935.1 Arctocebus calabarensis | reverse complement strand
CTCAGCCTCCCAAGTAGCTGGGACTACAGGCACCTGCCACAACGCCCAGCTATTTTTGGTTGGAGTTGTCATTGTTGTTTGGCAGGCCCAGGCAGGATTTGAACCCTCCAGCTCTGGTGTATGTGACTGGTGCCTTAGCTTTTGAGCTACAGATGCCGAGCTGACTTAGAGAATTTTAAAACATTTTAATGTTTGGGCTAGTTTACTACTAGTTTCTTTTCTTTTTCAATTTTTAAAAGTTTAGTTTGCAAGTTTGTTTTTCCATATGAACTTTTATGTCACCATAAAAAATGTTTGGTATTTTTGAAATAATATTAAATTGACAAATTAACATTGGGCAAAATGACACGTTTACAATCTTGAACTTTTTTACTGAGCTACAAGAGACATCTTCTCATTTATTCAAGACTACTTTTGGGCCCTTCAGGTGTTTTAAAGTTTTTCTCCTATAGGCTTTGCATTTTAATAATTGAAATGTTTTATTTTCTATTTTTCTATTACAAATACTTTTACTTTACCATTATATTCAGACTACCAGGTGACTGCTTTTGTGTATGAAGGCTGTGGATTTCTGTATGTTAATTCTATGTTCTCAGACTGAACTGAGTTCTTTTATTTTTTTAATTTGTTTAATCACTTATGCTCTGTGATTTTGAGGAACTCCTCAACTAGTTATAGTTCTTTACTTTCCCTTCTAATGCTCTAATTCAGCAGTTCTCAAACTTTTTGCCCTGAAGACTCCCTTTATACTCTTAAATATTTTTGAGTGTCCCTAAGACTTGTTAGTAATATGAGTTTTATCTGTTAATACTTAGCTTATTATACACAAAGACTCAGAAAATTACAAATTTTATTAATTCATTTAAAAATAACAATGGTAATTCATTGCATGGTAGCACAGATCTTTAAATAAAAATAGCTATCTTTTATAAAAAATAAAAAGCTAGTGAGAAGATTAATATTGTGCATTTTTATAAATATCTTCTTTGACATCTGGTTTAAAAGAAGACAGGTGGATACTTATATCTTTTTCTGAATTCAATCTGTTGCAGTGTTTATTTTGGTTAAACTATATGAAAATTATCTGGCCTCAGACACATACAGATACAAAGTTGGAAAACAAAGAGATATTTTAATAACATTTTCAGAGAATTCTAGATTTTCTCCTGTATATTAACAAAATTTGACATGTGATCATTTCTTAACTGTTATTTTCAATGTGGAATCTGAAACCATTTCAGTGTACTTGTTGGGCTGAATTACTTTTTTTTTATTTTAAATACATGTATTTTATTATTCTTCATTACATTATTCCCCCCCAACCCCCCAGTGGTAAGACAGAATTTATTTACAGAAAAGAATACAGAAAACACTAAAACTCCTGGTAGAGGGAGAGAATTCAAGTGGGGAGAGAGAAGCTCTTTCCGTTTCTCTCCTAGTCTTTCCTCGTCTCCTCCTTTAGGCCTTTAGTCTCAGGGTATATATAGGTGTATGGGTTCCTTGGCCAGGAAACAAATGAATACAGTCCCTTCCGCCAGGGGCAAGGTGAATGAATGTATCAATGAATGGATACAGTCTTTTCACGGAATTGAGGCCTAGGAAGTTCATAAGAAATTGACCTAGGCATAGGAGATGGGGGTTCCACATTTAATCCTAAGTGTGAAGGGAAGGAGACACCAAGGCACAGGTGTCTCCTCAGCAGCTGTCCAGCTTTTTTGGCAATTGGAGCCTCTGGTGGAGGTTGGAGGTCCCCCTCCTTGCCTGTCATCCAGCCCGCTGGCTCTTCAACTGGCTGCCACACCACCGACACTGCCAAGGAGGAGGCAGAAGGTCCGCCAGCCCCGCTGCAGCTCTGATTTAATTTTAAAAAACCATTTGACTGAGGCATTTTACTTAATCTTTCCAATTAAGATAAGTGATTTACTCACAATGTTATACCAGTTTATTTTTACATAAACTTTTTTATATAAAAGTATATAAAAAGTGCACAAATAAGAAAAATTCTTAAAATTTATTTTAAATATGTTTCCACTATTTTGAGAATGATTTTATACAATAATTGAATTTTACAGTCTCAGTCTTTGTGAGAAACTATACTTCAAAATATATGTACATTTTTAAGGAAAAAATTTACAAACACAATATATTTTTTAATTCTTTTAAACCGTTAGCTTAAAACTTAAAAACTATTAAAGATTTGTTTCAGTAGAAGAGATGTGGGAACTTTTTTCCATTTAAGTAGTTATTATTGGTACCCAATGCTCTATCCTGTTTCAAGAATCTTGTCTTAAGTTTTGATCATTTCTTCAAAAATCAGGTTTTCTAAAAATGGCTACATTTTAAGTCATTCTTGTGTATAGAGGTGTGGTGATTTCTCTGAAGAAAGCACTGGACCCACACAAATCATATTAGTGATTCAACTCGATTGACGCTTAGAGATTATAACCACGTGGAGATGTTGAATACTTTCTAGACATGTCATCAATATACATAAGTCATTAATGATAAATTTATGAAAAAAAAGAACACATTACCATTACCTAAATATCTTCTTTATTAAGAGTAAATAATCTGGGTACTGGGGCTTCCTTAATGTTGAACCGAATTCCCTGGATGGGAACCCAGCAGTTCTGAGATAGTGAAAACATTGCAACAGTGAAAATCTGCCTTTTCCACTAAGTGTGAACTTGATTAAAGTAAAAATGTTATTTTATTCTGTTTGGGTTTCTTGTAACACATAGAACGTAAAACTTTTTAGTTAGGATGCTAAGTTTTGGAAGTTTATCCTGATTTAAAGGCCATTTTTGTGTACCCATAGTGATTCAAATTATAAGCAATTGGTTGCAAGTGCCCATCAACCCACAAATGGATTAACAAACTGGTAAGTGAATACCATGGAGGAACACTCTTCTACCATAAAAGATGGAGACGTTATGTATTTTGTGTTTGCCTGGTTGGAGTTGAAACATATTCTTCTTAGTTAAGTATCTCAAGAATGGAAAAAAAAAAAAAAAAAAAGGATCCAATGTACTCAAAGCTAATAGGAAACCCATATGTAAATAAACAACTACACACCTACATGGAAGAAAAACCCCAGTATAGTTTAGCAAGGGGGAGGGTAAGTGTGGGGGAAGAGGGAGGGTAACTGACAGGATTTGCTTACTGTGCACAATGTCCAGTGTTCAGCACGCCCCCTGGGTGAAGGGCTCAATTACAACTTGAACTTTACCTTAGAAATAAAAACGATGTAACCTAAACATTGGTACCCTCATATTAATCTGGAATTAAAAAAACATTAAATGGTGAAAATGTATAAAAGCAAAAATTAAGAAAATGAAAATAGCTTGTATTAAAAATGAAAAAAATAGAATTTAAAGAATGTTTTCCTAATTCACATTTGGAAATTGGAAGAAAGAAAATCAAAAACATTGTTAGTCAGTTTTTTAAGTTAAAGATTACCTGAAGGAAGGGATTTTTACCTGGAGGATGAATCTCCATATCCTGATACTTCTCCACATTATCTGAGGTTTATTCCTCAAAATCTTAACTCTGATTATTCCTCTTTAAAAATGGAATAAATTTTAAAAATTACTTCAAAACAATGGCATGAGCCAGTGAAAACAAACAGAACATTTTTTTTCAAACAGAGCTATTAAAAGGCTGTACTAAACCAATTGAATAATGTAAAGATAATAGCATATTGCTGCTATCATTTGTTACTCTAATTGTTCTACATTTATGGAGTTCTGCCCTGGGTAGTTTTAATAGCAGTTGTTAACCATTGTCATTTATCAGCCACCTTATTACAGTTCAAAATGGAATTGTAATTGAATTACTTGAACAAGTTAAAATTGACAATAAACCCACAGTCCGATAGGATTTGCTTAATGAACTCAACACAATAAAATTTTAATTGTTGTCAAACATGTATAGGCTATATTGCCCAAAAGTTAAAAAAATTTTAATTAACACATAATTCAAGGGGGTAAGTTAACATGGAAAAGGAAGAGGCAAGTGAAAATTAAGCATAGCATTATTCTTAATGTTATAGAAATATTAATAGTAATTATTTTACTTTTCTTGCCTTCTTTAACTATGATTTTTTTATCCCCCACTAGAGAGAAGGTGTTATTTATTGCCTATAAGATAATATGTAGGGGCAAGAAAAAGTTTTGTTTAACTCTAATTACCTTATTCCATGATCACAACATCTGAATATTTATGCAAATAAATTACAACATATGACAAGATGATGTCTGGCAAATATCTCTTCAGTTTCCCCTTTCACATTAGTTCACATCTCTGGGTCTTAGTTTCCTTATCAATAAAATAGCAGTAGCTACTTATTAGGTTATTGTGAGAGTGAGATAGTAGTAGGCATGGAATATATGTTAATTGTTATTTTCAATTTCTGTAATATCTACTAAATTATGTCATAGAGTCATTTGCATACATTAAATTGGAGAAGCTCTTTTCAGGATGATTGCCAAGAAGCTAGCTAAATACCTGATTTAGAATTTATGTTAGGTAGCCTGTGACCAAGAAGGACTGAGAGATAAATTGTTAATAAAAAATCTTTACAGTGTCAAACATTGTTTTTATCCATGGAGAACCCTTCAAAATTTCAATTGGTTAACCAAGTGGAAAGTGAAGTTTGTAAGCATTAAAATGCAAGGAGTTGTTGTAATTGAGACAAAAAAGTCTAAAAAGAGGTGGGTATGAACGTTAAAGTTATTAACTTACCTTTTCATTCATCATTTAACAATGTACTCCACCCTCTTCCTGGAACACAAAAACTCAAGTGATCATAATCAGATGGGATACAAACCTGGTTTTCCCAAAGAAGAAATGTAAAACAGATAAATACCTCCATGCTCACTTCACTAATTATGACTTTCATGACTATATTTTAATACCTGTTAATTCAGTAGAGACAACATGATTTTAATAGATGCTTTACTTTGTGTTCTCCTAGTTAACAGCAATACAAACCTTTTTATCATATTTGTTAATTATTGTACTTTTCGAATACTATTAAAATTTTTGTGTTTTATTGTGATTTTTACTCTTTTCTTAATATTTAGCAGCTTTCTATGAAGTCATGTATATTCTGAGGTGGTGGGTTCAAACCCAGCCCAGTCAAATTGCAACAAAAAATAGCCAGGTGTTGTGGCAGGCACCTATATTCCCAGCTACTCTGGAGGCTGAGGCAAGAGAATTGCGTAAGCCCAGGAGTTGGAGGTTGCTGTGAGCTGTGATGCCACAGCACTCTACTGAGGGTGATAAAGTGAGACTCTGTCTCTACAAAAATATAAAGTGTATGTTGATAATTATCACATAATTTTTATACGATTTTATTTACAGCTTTCATGTTTATGCATTTAATCCATCTGAAAAATATGTTTCTGGTTTCTGACTATAGAAAGTAGATTATTTATATGATCAATTATGAATTGATTGATTCCAGAGAGAATTATCAAACACTTTATCCTTTTACTGGTACAATCTAAGGATAGCTTGTCATGTACTAAATTCCATGGGTTGTACTTCTGTTACATTGATTGTTTTTAGACTTTTATAAAAAAAAACAACAGTATATGGTTTCGGTTATTTCATAGGCAGCAACTCTCATTAATTTTTTGTGTCAAAGTTCTGTAATTAGTACTCATTACATCTTCCTATTAGAATTTTAGTATAGTTTTATTGCCTTAGGAGCGAAATTTTTAAATTCATTTTGCTTAATTTATTTGGAGACTCCTGGGGGCATGAAGAGATTCAAACTTCACTTTTGCTTGTGTCTCTTTGAGGTTCTATTTTGTCATGGTCACCTACATTCAGCTTTTTGTAATTTCTAAAAACAAACAAACAAAAAATAGGCTGACTTCTTCCTCTTCCTCTCATGTTCAGCCCCGGGTGAATCGGCGTTGATGTCTCCTTCTTTAAGGCACTGAGCTCCCTGAGTATACGGACAAAATAGTAATTAAAGGGTGATCAGCGGTGCAAATGGCGCCGCCCAATAAGGATTCCTAGAAACTGTACTGGCATTAGTGGGCGTGATTTGCTCTGTCCTCCAGTAGCTCTTAGTTGCCTGAGTGAAAACAAATTAGATGTCAGCACTCTTCATCTTCTTACTCTTGGTAAGTTGGTGTTTTGGAATAATAACACAAAGGAAAAGAAAATTGCCAAGGTGCACTGTCTAGAGAAAATAAAAGAGAAGATAGACATTGCTTAGAGATTAAGAAAAACACAAGTTAAATCTGTCAAGTACAGAACACCAATGTCTTAACACCGTGATTAAGTAAATGAGGTGAAAGCTATGTTAATAAGCAGGAGGTAAGCACTCCAATTTCTTCAAATAATCAACACATTGAATCCCACAAAGGCATAAATGTACTCATGATCTATATAGATACGACTTAATAAAAAAAAAGAAATACATAGAAATAGCAAGGGATTAAGCATCAGTCAAGGCTAAAAGGCAGATTCGTATGTAGACAAGACCCAAGGAAACCCACTGGATAATATTTTGGACACATGCAAGAAAAGTGTAAGCTGAGATATTTTAATCACATCACAGCTTAGTATCATCTGTATGATGTGGAGTGCTGCCGTGAGTATAAATGTTTAGTAAAGTCCAGTGCAGGGAAACGTCTTTGGGGATTTAGACGATGGATGGTCTGCCTCGATAATTGCACTTTCTAAATATCAATGGGACCCAGAGCAGAGAATGACTGAAAACCAGGCACCAAAACTGAGAGAATAACCAAGAGTGAGTGTGATGTAAGATGAGGCAGACACAGTGAGATGACATAAGTCATAAATTCAGCAGGTGCTATGGAATTGGGAGTTCTGAATCAACGAGATGTTATCATTCTTCTCCTGGCTTTTATATAGGTCATGCTTCAGATGATAAATAATTTCATCAAGGTGGTATGGGAGAAGTGAAATTTCAAGGGAAGTATTAGGTGTGAATAGGTTTTCTGTAAAATTTGAATTAAAAGCAGGCATTCCTTACTGATTGGTTTTATGAACATAGTGAAGTTCTGCACAAAAATATGGGGCAGTTTAAGTGTAAAACAGTAACAAGAATAAAAAAATCAGTGTCAGCAAACTAAAGGTCATTCAGTAAAGAATCCTGAGGATACAAATAAAAATAAGACATAAAAGAAACTAAAACTGGGTAGATAACATATGTCCAGAGCTCAGAGGCGTGAAAGAAAGCATTTTTCCCATGTAGTCAAACATTGCAGGACAAAATCTATACATTTGAAATTTTAAGGGTGTGTAGTTTAACTACAGAATATAAACATTGACTTGCCTGACACTTAAAAGAAATGTCTTAAAATTTCCTTGCAGTGTATTACTGTTAACTCATGAAAAGAGAGGCAAGATTCGAATTTGCTGATGCAATTTTCAAATAAAATGAGAATGTATGAAAAGTCTGTTTTCCATGCTAGCCTGTTTCTGCAGTTTCACAGCTCTAATTTCTTTTTTTTAATTGAATTTAATTGTGTCTTTTTGAGTGACAAATAGTAATTATGTACATTCATGGAATATGTAATGACACTTCCTAATGTTTGGTGATCAGATCAGGGTAAGTGGCATTGTACAGCTTCAAACATTGACTATCCTCCCAGCTATATGAAACTATATATCCTGAACTGTAGAGTTTTGGTCTTTATGACTATAACACTCCTTAGTACTTCATTTATCTCCATTTCTAGTGAGTATCTGCATATTTCTATATACATTACTACATGATACAAATGCAATCAGGACAGAAACTGGTATTCTAACAAAATCTTTGTGTAAGGAAATTTACTTGTCATTTTAATATACTGAAAGTACAGTGAAAATTCTGCTGTGTTTTCTTTCAAGGCAATTTTAAAGTAACCTTGGATCCCTAGAACATCCATCATCAGCATGGTAATCGCTCTCAGCGCTCAGTCATTAGACCGTCAGTTCTGACTAATCAGATTTTTAAAAATATTTTGCTGATGAGCCTTGATCATTACCTTTCATTGACCATGATAGAATATTTATGTAATTATAGTTTAATTTAACATGTCACTTATAATTTTCCATGGCATAATCTATTCTTTTCTTGAATAATGCAACACTTTGAAAACTGAACTACATAATTCATCTAAATACTACAATTCAGCATTTCTTTTTAACCTTGAACCCTTTGGTTCATATCTGTGAGCAACAGATTTTATTCTTGTACTATGGAGCAGTTTTTCACAGTGACTTTTGTATTATCAACTCAATCATTGCTATTAAGAATAAAGGTGGTTAACAGTCTTCAGTGTGAAGAATTTCCCAAATTTTACTAAATTTAGTGATGATTGATATAGACATGAATATCAAATTCAAGTGTTTTAGAGTAATATAGTCCGTGTTAAATCTGCCCTATAAGATGGGTGTAGTTGAGGTAAAGAATAGAATTCTAGTGTCTTTGAGCTTAACACACACACACACACACATGCACGCACAGGTGTGTTCATTAGCTCTTACCATCAAGAGTTTATTAAAATCCAGGGTAATTTTTCCAAAATACATAATGTATTCTTCTTTGGCCAAATTAAGAATTAGGCAGTAAATAATGTTACATTATATCAGGGTATTTTTTAATGTCAACATAGGATTGAATTGTTTAAATGGTTCCTTAAACTGTAGAAGTATTAATAACTAATGCAACTATATACTCCAAGTGATGATATACATAAATAAAGCAATTTATCTAAATATAAACAACTAGGTACATAAAGATTCTTTAAGATTTTTAGAGGAAGTTGGAAGAGTTTTTCACACTTTTATTTCTTATGTATGAAAAAGATACTAAATTCCTTAGAGGATACCAAGACAGTTCATAGAATCCAAGTAGGGCTAATACATGAGAATAAGGCAAAGGCGTAGCACAAGGCCGCCCTTCTCATGTCGCTGATTAGAGCTGATACACTCCCCGGCCTGCCGTCTGGTGTTACTGTCGCTCACCCTGAATGCCTCACTCCGCATGGATCAACATGGAACCTGAACTTAGTGCTGACTCAACTATGCCAGTCTGCACACAAAGAAAGGAGGGTACAGGACTCAAAAACCTCAGAAGATAACCCATAGAGAGAGTTTGATTATTTCATTTATTCATAAGGTAAATTATAACATAGAGACATGTGTAAACATGTCTGTGTGTATAATATTATAAATGTCATTAATTTTTTAATCTGGCAAATACCAATGATTCCCCTGGCAGGTTGATAACTTGAATGTGGCTAGAAACTTCTATTATAGAGGCAACCCCATCCTAAACTGTTGAAATAAATATTTACCTGATTTCTTTTTTTTCAATTGCTTCACCAACCATACACACATATATAAAAAACACCAAACCATATTGTACTATTTGGAAACTTTTTCAACTGTAGACACTTGCTCCTTGTTTGAGATTGTTTCATTTCTCCGTAATTGTGTCTGTCATGATTTTTCTGTGTTGTGTGTATGCAGTTGTATATAGCTTTGTCTTTAATTAATCTACCATTCCTTTTGCAAAATGACTTTACCAAGTTCCACTTTCCCCAGTGATATTCTTGTTGCTCTATATCCTGACCAACACTTGATATCATCAGACTTTTTTCTTGTAGCTCATTTTCCCTCTGTCTTTAGAAAAACTAGAAACTAAGCACATATTTGTCAGAATCAGTTATTACCCTAGGAGCAAAAACCATTTCAGCACATAGAAATCTTGATTCTCAGTCTCCATTGTATGGTTGCTTTATTTCTTAGCTTTACAGTTTCTTAGTATTTTCTGAATTCCTTACTGATATCAGAAGCCTGAATTTTCAAAACATCCTTATCATATTTTAAATATTGTATTCCTTTGCAGATATATCCAAACGTTCCCCCTGATATTGCTAGGTGCAAATAGAAGCATGGGGCTTCAGTTTTCACAGCCAGTGTCGTCTCGGTATGGGAGGTGACCTAACTGCCCCGTGTTCTAACTTCTCGTACATTTTTCTTGAATTTTTTATTTAGCACATATAGCAAGTGTCTTTTACTTCCTTTCAACGCTATTTTATAACAGCTTAATTGGGATATACTACACAATGCCCTCATTTAAAGTGTACAATTCAGTGGTTTTTAGTATATTCACAGAACTGTGCAACCACCCCCACTATTTAGAATGTTATCAGCAATCCTCCTGAACACTCTGCCCATTCATCCTCACTCTTCACTTTCCTCTATCCCCACTCCCAAGCAACTGTAAATTTATTTGCTGTCTCTACACATTGGCCTACTCTGGACATCTGATATCAATGAGATCATAAAACGTGTAGTCTTTCATGTCTTAAATATAATTTCAGAGTTTGTAATTTTGTAGAATGTGTCAGTAATTCCTTATGTGCTATTACTGGGTCATACTCCTTCCCACAGATGTATCCCGTGGTTTTTATCCACTCATCATCGGATGGGCATTAGTACTTCCCAAGTTTTGGCTATTTTAAATAATGGAGCTGTGAATATTCCTGTACAAGATTATTAAGACCTGTATTTTTTTGGGGGGGGTTCAAGATTTTACCAAAATCCATACACATTCACAGTTCTCTTTTAGGTATTTTCTCTTTTTTTTACATACTGTGAACCAAAGACACACTCTTCTAAAATCTATTATGTTCTTGGCAATTAATGTGATTTTAACTATTGTTTAATAATAATTCTCTGTTGGCGCGGACTGCCCTCCCAGTCGCTATTTTCTGTTCTGTTGTGCAGCAAATGTTAGTTCTCTCTTGATCTCTCTGTTTCTCTCTGCCTCTCTGTCTGTGACCTTCCCTGCCCTCCCTAGCACATTTCCTCCAGCCCCTAGTTCACTGTCCTGTGCTTCTATCATTTGCAGTAACAGCCAGGTGTGCTCTGTAATTCAAATGCATTCTAGCAGTTTCCAACCCACTGATTAACTCTCCAGTGGATGAGGAGATGTTTATCTTCTTGGAGGACACCCTATCATTCTAACAGATCGCCCTAGGGGAGGGGCTCCTCCCATATACTTAGCGTTTCTCCTGGTGACAGCTGCTGAGCTGCTGCTGTAAGCCATGGCCCCCCTTACCTTCATTTTGGGGTGTTTTCTATCTTTTTATTTTCAATATTTTGGATCCTCTTAATCATTGTTGTTTGGCGGGCCCAGGCTGGATTCGAACCCACCAGCTCAGGTGTACATGGCTGGCACCTTAGCCCATTGAGCCACAGGTGCTGAGCCACCCACTGTTTTATATGCCTTGTCTCACCTTACTTGCCTCGATTATTTTATTATCTACATTTTTGATCTATTACCTTGTTAGTGATACTTATTTCCTTTACTGATAAAGGTAGAGATTACACCATAAACCCTTGATTATTTTACAACTTTTTTTTTGTTTTCTTGAGACAGAGTCTCACTTTGTCACCCTCGGTAGAGTACTGTGGTGTCATAGCTCAGAGCAACCTCAAACTCTTGGGCTCCGGTGATCCTCTTGCTTCAGCTTCCCAAGTAGCTGGGACTACAGGTACCTGCCCTAATACTCAGCCAGCTTTTTAGAGCTGGGACACTAGCTCTTGCTCAGGCTAGTCTTGAATTCATGAACTCAAGCAATCCACCCTCCTCGGCCTGACAACTCTTCTACATTATGGCTTGCATGGCTTCCCTTGTAATTCATAGATCTATGCTTTTATTATATGTGCACCCAGCCTTTGATTTACTTGCTTTTTTCATTGACTGTTTTAACTTTATGTATATTTATAATGCAATTAAATTTTATAATTATATTTATTAATTATGGTAACACAAGCTTTACTTTTTAAATTTTCTTTATTCTTTTCTGCATCTCTCAGCTTCTATCTAGAATAATTTCCTTCTTTACTGATAATTACCATTACTTTTTCCTTTATTGTAGTTTTGCTGGTTACATATTCTCTCAAGTATTTTTGCCTAAAAATGTGTTATTTCAATTGGAGGTAACTGTTGTTTGTTCAAATCTATCTTATCTAAGATTGGGTCCTGTGAAAGGAATTAATTTTGTAAAGCTCATGGAAAGTGGCCCAATGCAAGTGCCTCAATTTGGGTCATACTTAGGCTTCTCGGCTTGGCGCCTGTGGCTCAACGGGCTAAGGCGCCAGCCACGTACACCTGAGCTGGCGGGTTCGAATCCAGCCCGGGCCCGCCAAACAACAATGACGGCTGCAACCAAAAAATGGCCGGGTGTTGTGGCGGGCGCCTGTATTCCCAGCTACTTGGGAGACAGAGGCAGGAGATTCACTTGAG